>WYDI02027156.1:0-101911 GCA_009867235.2 Psittacus erithacus | reverse complement strand
TTTATTTTTTATTTTATTTTTATTTTTATTTTCCTTTTCCTTTTTCTTTTCCTTTTCCTTTTGCTTTTCCTTTTCTTTTTCCTTTTCTTTCTCCTTTTCTTTTCCTTTTCCTTTCCCTTTTTCTTTTTATTTTCTTCTTCTTTTCCTTTCCTTTTCCTTTTCTTTTCCTTTTCCTTTTTCTCTCTGAAAGACTGCTGTCTCTCAGATGCAGTAGTCACTGAAGAGATCAGTGATGAAGCAATGAAATGAAACATCAATGGCCTGACATGGCAGTTGTCACAGTCTTCTGGTCTGCCGCCATTAACATTGCTTAGGTCAAATAATCCAATTTGTCCCCATCCCTATAAAACTTTTTCATATGTGGTAAGTTACAGTAGAGTTTTCAGTGTGTTTTTAAATAGCTCAGAGATGAGATTTCTTCCTTCTTTTTTGAGAGAACAGCTTGTAACCAAACACATCAAGTTTGACTTCTGCTTTTCCACACAAATTATCCATTTATATTTGGAGTCTTTCTTTCAAAACCTACCAATACTGTGTTCATATATTCAGTTTATTACTGCAAAATTTTCCTCCCCAGTACAGATATTTACCTATGTTTATTCCAATCCTCCATCATTAGTCCCATATGTCCTTTGAGCTCACCAAAACATTGAACATGCACCTAATTTTCACCATATTTCTGAAGCTTATATATGTAACTTAAAATATGCCTAACTGAATCCAGCCGACTTTGATCACTTTTATCTATTATTTATCTACTCTTTATTCATCTCTCAAAATGATAATCACACGATATTCACACCTGAACCATTCTTGAATATCCCATTTTGATTATTACACCTCAAGTGTATCGTGTTCCTGTCTTTTGGAACTTAACCAATACCGTATCTAGGCACAGGTATTTATGTTCTATTCCTTAAAAGCACGGAAGTATGAGCATACTGTTAAGAATCTTCCTAATGTGAGTGAAATAGAGTGATTTGTTTGTCTTTTGATGTAGTATTCCAGTATTTCCTGGGAACTGGATGTTTAACAGAATGGTAATCCCCAGGATTATTTCTTTCTTTGTTTTAGATGATAATTAGCACTGCATTTACTTTTCTCCTGTTCTGTTGCATTCACAGCTAACTGTGGCTGCTCAGAACTAATCAGCAGTCATGCAATAAATCCATTTACTAATTTCCTAGAAAATCTGGGATGTCTCTAACCTCTGTGACCTGCCATGGTCACAATCAAATGTTCCTCATTTACTTTACATACTGTCCATTCTTTCTTGAATATTTAAGGACCAATCTTAATTTTTACTGCTAAAATTTTCTTGGTGGAAAAAAAAACCAAAAGATTTCTGAGTCATGACAGTTACTGAGTATCTCTCCCATCCTACTTTCCCCTTGATCCCAAACAGATTTGCCTTATCTGTCCCAGCATTATGCTACCCCTGACTCCTTTAAGGTCTGCAGCTTTGCTGACCTCAACTTATCTCAAGCCTGACAGTGAGGCCTTCTCAGTGTCCATTGCAACCAGGCAAAAAATGATTACTGTACTGAGTGAGATCTCAAAGAGGTACAGAGCCTGTTCCTTCTCAGGTGTTTCTGCCCTTTCTTCTGGCACAGCTGTGAGGCCAGAAATAGAAAGACAGAAGAGGGGTTTTAATTGCAACTCTGTGATGCAGACTTTACTGAGTATTTGCATCTTTCAGCAAAACAAGTTCATTAAAACCAGATTGTGAGTCCCAACAGTGAGACCAAAATGCTCAGGATGCTCATGTGCTTGGTGTTTCTTAGCAGCTGTTTGCCCAGCTCATAGTAATTGAAGCCTGTTCCTTTCTGCAGCTCCACTCTGACATGGACAGGGGAGACGGTTCAATCAAATACATCCTCTCAGGAGAGGGAGCTGGCATAGTATTTACAATTGATGATACGACAGGGGACATTCATGCCATTCAACGACTGGACCGGGAAGAAAGGTCACAGTACACCCTCAGGGCACAGGCTCTGGACAGACGAACGGGACGGCCGATGGAACCAGAGTCAGAGTTCATCATCAAAATCCAAGACATCAATGACAATGAACCCAAGTTCCTGGATGGACCTTATGCAGCCTCTGTTCCAGAAATGTCACCTGTGGGTAAGGCAGATTTTGTGGAGTCTCTTCCCCTATAAGCAAATTGGAGATGGTCACCAAAACATAAATTCCCTGACTCCTTGGACTAAGCCTTTGTCCCTTGTGCCAGAGCTGCAGGACAGGAGAGCTTTCCCTGGAGTGCCTGGCTGCCACAGAAGAGGGATAGCAGGCTTCACACCACATTCAACTGGGCCCCACTGAAAGAAAACATACCAAGGGAAGCTGGAGAGCTGAAAAAAGGTGCATTTTGAATATGCCATCCCCAGGCAACTTGCAGTAACATACTGCCCCTTCTCTCTTTCCATCAGACAGTAGCAACACTAATGACCATTAAACAACCATTACCACCCAGAAAAATAACAGTTTTAGGAACCTATTCTAGTTCATACTGAGAGCTGAAGTACTGCCCAGGAGACACGACAACAATTATTAGAAACTTTGTTCCTTCTGATTCCTGTAAGCCTGCACTAAAGTCAGTTCAATGGATCCCAAGACTCTGGTACCATTTGCCCTCCACTGTTAGAAAATGAGATCCTGTCAAAGACAGTCCTGTTACTGTAGTGCAGAAGACAAACAGCAGCCTTCCTACTTACCCAAGTCAGGAGAAACCATTCACATGTAATGGATCCAGTATTCCCATAAAACATTATTTTTTCTGGACCCCTTTCTTTCAGAGTGGCTCATTGCTTTTTAGCTGTGACATCATTACAGAGATAATAGTACCATGCAAATCTCATGTCCTTCTTTAACTTCTCATTTTTCAATATTATGTTGACATAAAGCTAGAGACAAGCATCAAAAATGAAAGTTCCATTCAGAAATGGTGTTTCTTAATGGTAATGTCTTGCTTAAATTCAGATTTATTTTCAAGTGTGTATCTAGTAACACTGGATTTGTTTCTAACACCGAACATTAAGTAGAAGGCTAGGTACATTCATAAAGGCATTGCCTGACATTTTAAGGAGTCAAAGCTCGCATATATTTTGAAGAGTTATGCCTTACCTTCTCCTTTTTAATGATAAATTAATTCATCTTCAAGCCATTAATGGCTTTAGAGGAAGCAGACCTTGAAAACCAGTTGAAGAAAAGAAGTCTGTATGTATCTGTGCAGGTTCCAAAGGGCACTTAAGCATGTTATAATCTTGAGGTCAAGCAATGTAAACTGCAATCCCACAGACAGATAATTTCAGATATACATCCCTTCACACTCAGTATTTGCTTACAAATAGTTTCCATCCCTTACTCAACATACAGCATCCATGGGCCTTCTACAGCAGCTCACGATTAATTTCAACAAAGCTATATATCTTACTTGAGCTGCCTTTAAATAATATTTAAAATCAAGAAAAAGGGGAAAAGAAGCAAGCAGTATAAAACTACCAGCCTTCTGCAACCCATAACAAAGTACTGTTATAATGGCAATTCTGTAACTGCAGTCCATAGAGTACTAGCTTTTTTATACCTTCGTATAGACGCATGATGAATTTATGCCTGTTAATTCCTTTAATGCTAGTGAGATAAAAGTTTGAGCAATAACAATAAATATTATGAGCATCAAATGAAGAAGTTTGTTGTGGTAAAGCTTTTGTTAGGCACTTCAATTTAATTTGAACTGTACTTTTCATGCCAGCTCTTTATCCCACGAAGTCTTACCTGATGTATTTTTTTTGTCAGGTACCTCTGTTATCCAGGTGACAGCAACAGATGCTGATGACCCAACCTATGGGAACAGTGCAAGAGTAGTGTACAGTATTCTCCAAGGACAACCATATTTCTCTGTGGACTCTCGGACAGGTATGTTATTTCAACAAGGAATGAGGCAGTGTGAAAACAAAAGAAAAAGTTTCAAGCAGAAAGAAAAGGCAGTGCATTATGACTGTAGTCAGAGAAACATTTCTATGGCTCAGAGTCATGATAGAGCAATACTGTGTGAGGGCTAAAGCAAGGCTGTGGTAATGAGCTCCAGAATGATGTGCTTTCTACAGTGATATACTCATCTGAATGTATTCTGCAGCTCAGGAGCTGGATAGGTTGGGGGCTGTAAATGTTCTTGTTGGCTTCTATCACTGCAACAATGTCTTCAGCAGATCTAGATGGTAACAAGGCTCAGAGGGAAAAAAAGTAATCTATAAACCAAGCAGGACTGGAAAGTGCAACTTAAAGGATGCAGTTATTTGGCACAGTTTTACCTGAGGGTGTTCTTGTTAATAACCTTAAATTTATCTATAGGATACCCTCTCTGTTTTGATTTTTCTTTCTCATTTCCTGTGTATATCCAAGGCTTATATCCAAAAGAGGAATCTGACAGGTTTTGACAGTTTCTAAAGGGTGTCTGTAGTGCTAAGGTCAGAAACTCATGAGATAATAGTCACTGCTGAGCCCTAGGGGACAAAGCAGAAAAACACTGCATAATATACTTCTGAAAGTTAGTAGTTTAGGGAGTAGGTGCTCTAGCCAAAGACAAATTTGTATGTGGCATGTTATTTTCTCAGCTCTTTACAATATAGATAAAGCAGAAATGTCTATTTTTTCTTCAGGTTATCAATCACAGATAATCATAGATTTGCTGGGTACGGAATGATTTCTAGGAAAGCAAAGAAGCAATATTCAGGGTCAGACCTGGTACAGATTAAACCAGGAGAGTGCAACTTAGACCAGAGATAGGCTCTTAAGTACAAAATCATGTCCCTGATTGGTATTTAACCCAGAAAAGTTCTTTCTCTCCACTTATTAATTTCCCAGTCACTTAGACCTGCATCTCTGCATCTGTCCAGAGCTGTCTCAGCCTTTACAAATGGACAACAGGGCATCCTTTTAGACAATGTGCAGTTGTGAGCCAGAAGCTGTTTCCCCACCACAAACACAGTACTGTCACCAGCTTTCCCACAGCAAACCACCCACAGGATTTGTCAATCCAAAAAATGCAATAGCAGCTCTTACATTTTTCTAAAATGGATCTAAATTACAATCACCAGCTCCTTTATATTGATGCATAGTGGTTAAAGCACCCAATAGTGGATAACATATTTCAATACACTTCTCTGCTAGAAGAATTTAGGGTCCTTATCCTTCACCTCCTGACACAATTTCTTGGTTCCAGAAGCATGCCTACTCAGCCACTGGCCTCACAGATGCTCAACAAATGTACATGTGAAGGCACAACTTCAAAGGAAAGCTGAGAGCCTCTTCCTCCTTTTTTCCAGGGTGCTTTTACAGCCTGACCATGATCATAATCCCCTAGAAGGTAAAACCCTTGGATTTAAATCCCCTCAGGCAGAGCAGGCAAAAACCCCTGAGTATCCAACTCTCAGAAGAAACCATCTGGCTTTTGCAAAAAAGAAAGGACATCACCTTAGCTCTGCTCTTTACTACTTTTTTTAAGAGAGAAAACCTCACTCAGTTTGATTAAAGCAATGGTATCAGCATCCTTTACTTTGGAAGATCTGAGGATCTGATCCTTTCCATAGCCTTAAGGAAAGTTTCAAGGTTCACCACTATCCCCAGCATTTCCTTGCTGACCAGCTGTGTGCAGCAGCATCAGAGGCTTCCTGCTCAGCATGGCTGCTCTTCTGGGTCCCTTTTGGAGGAGTATGAACCCCAGCCTGGCTCTGAGACCCGCTGTCCTGGACTGGCCCTTCTGCAGGGACCAGAGGGCCCCAAACATAGGCATGGGAGAGCCTGGCTTTTAGGCACTGATGTCTTTTTTCATGTATCTAGCCTGTTCTGTATTAAGGACATGCCAAGAGTGGAAATACCCTGAAAGGTATTCATATATGGAGAAAATACTTTCCAAAATGATAACCATTTTCATATCTTATTTATATCCATGGGAAGTATTCAGTACTGGTCACTATTTCTTCCCTCTTGTGTACAGTGATAATTGCCAATGCAATATCTTTTTACTGCTTTTTTATTAAACCCATACATTGTCTTCCTGCTAAAAATAAACACCAAATGCAGATCACTCAAGTTAATAATGTCCTGACATGCAAGTACTGCCTGTTGAGCCATGCAGCTGGGATGGTGCCCAGGGCTGACATATATTTGCCCCACATAGAAGGCCACCCCAAATGTGTCATGACCTGTGTCTAGCAAAGGCCATAAGCGCCATGGGAAGTGTCCCCTGGCAATGCATCCCCTGGGCTGTGTCACCCGCCGCTGCTGCTGTCCTGCTCAGAGACCCTGGCGCGGCCAAGCAGCAATGCTGGGTGCATGCATTGTGAACGAGAAATCCACCAGGGTGCTGCGGGCAAGTAGTACCTGAGATGGTATGGGTCACACTGGGAGGACTGGAGGTTTGACACCTCTGCAATGTAGACCTGTGCGCCTCCGTCCTGGCAGACAGCAGTGGGGATGAGCAGAGTTCAGTGGGCTGCAGCCGGGCGAGAGGGAAAGGAGCGCGAGCTCCAGCAGATCTGATCCCGGAGGGAAACCAAAGAGCAGCATCCAAACCCGAAGCAGACTCCCGACAAGCCCAGCATGGGCGGCAGGAGGAGGCCGGGCGGGTGCAGCAACCGGAGCCTCAGGGGCGAGCAGCAGCGTGGAACCCGCGCGGCAAGAGCCGCTCCCCCTCAGCGCCGCGCAGCACCAACCGCGCCGCTGCCCCGGCCGGCTCCCCGCAGCCGCCGAGTGAGAAGTGCTGCTGCCACCTCATGTCCTTTTGCAGTAGTGTTACCCCGAAGGACGCGGAGGCTCTGCAGGCGGGGGAACAGGGGTCGCCACCCCCGCCCGGCCCAAACCAGCGGCACCTCCCCAAACTGTCCTCGCGTAAACCGCAGCGCGGGTCCCCAAGGTCCCGATCAAAGCCTGTAGGCTTGTGCCAGTTTGCCTCCAGGATTGCATGTGTAGGGACGATGGAACACCCACATTGATCTGTCTGTTAACTAATCCCATCACTTCCACTTCTGTGTGGATGCAGTTATCTCCAAGCAGCACAGCACACTGCTCTTGAAAAGCTTTTTCAGCTCTCTTGGACGGCAACATCTGAATTTTGAACAGCCTGCCCCAGAGCTGATGCATTTTAACTGGGCCTCTTTAAAATTCACACCTTCTGCTAACCTAGATTTAATTTGGGTGAGTTTTACTCTGCCAGGAAAGGTGAGAGTGAATGTAAAGCTTGGTCTCATTCTTGACATAGGGAATGGAATGCAGGAGCAAGAACTGTCCCCCTCATTTGTGCACTCTTTAACTGCCATTTCTTTTGTTCCCAAAACCTCTTTCCCCCTCAATCTCAGGCTTAATTAGAACAGCTCTAATGAACATGGACAGAGAAGCAAAAGAATATTATGAAGTGATTATCCAGGCAAAGGATATGGGTGGACAGCTGGGAGGATTAGCTGGAACAACCACAGTCAACATCACCCTCTCTGATGTCAATGACAACCCACCCAGATTTCCACAAAGTGAGTACCCACTGCACTTGGATGGACGAAAAGGGGTGGGTGAGTTGTCTGGCTGCTATTTGCTGTTGTTGCAGACTTTTTCAGACTCTGGATAATCACTATTAGAGATGGGCAGAATTTCAATCAATGAAGGAACTTTCCTTCAGAAAAAATGTCAAAATGAATCATTCACCACTTTGTCTTTCAGAAGAGGTTTCTGACCTCCAAAATCAACAAAAAATACACTTTTTTAAAAAGAAGGGGAAATTAATTTAGAGGAAAAAGGAAAGAAGGAGGTCTTTTATATTCCTAGAATGCTTATGGCCATTGCTTTTGGCCGCTAATTGCTGCCCTAACTCTCTCTTCATCCCACCTCCAAAAGGATGTTTGTCAAATCAGGGACATGTGGCAGTGCTGGAAGTTGAAAGATAATTTATTCACCACTCCAGCCAGGCCACTGCAGGGGAGCTTCTGGTAGCTGTGCTGCCAGTGCGCACTGCGTTGTCATACAGGCAGCTGTCCAGACCAGGTTCATCTAAACCTTGGCAATATACAGTTAAACCCTAAGACATGCAACAGCCACAGTTAATGGAATGCAAAAGCAGGCAACTCCACTCTTATCAGAAATATTACTTTATATTTACAAAAGTGATCCTCAAATCAAGATTTGCAACATTTTGTTCTTTCTTTTTAATTTGTTTAGATCAAATTTATCTACATAATTCTACATTATTGCTAAATCTTGAAAGAAGCTTTTCAAGTTCGATTGAACTAAATCTTTCAAGGGATATACTTTTATTAAAAAAATAAAAAACTGATTCTTTGGTGGTATAGATCAATCTCAAGCCATTTTGGTTTTACCATTTTTTCCCATCCAGCTGAGAAATAAAACCTCCTGTGGCTCTTTTTGTTACTATTCTCAGTTTCTGCATGCTGCACTGCTAAATCAAAGCATTGCACTACGATTAGCAAGAAACCTCGAGTTTTCTGTCAGAGCAAGTTGTTGAAAGCACCATTTTCAATCCTGTTTTGAAAATGACATGAATTGTAACTGTTTGATATCAAACTCTCGATTAAGAAAATTAAGAATAGATTAAACCCCATCCTAGGTATTATCCTGCTTTATAAAGCTCCATAATTGGTGGACTCAACAGAGAGAGTGCAGCAAGGAAGGTCTGAACATAAAGTATGATGGCAGAGAAGTATTTTAGGCTCAACATCTGTATTTTTAAAGCATATTTTCAAAATAACAGCTCTCTCTTTCCCCGGGCTTGCTGCTCAGCAAATTAGTGATGCACCAAATGTGCTCAAGACAGGGTTCATAGGAAGAGGCAGTATATTTTAATAGAGTAACTGGCAAATTTAGAAGAAACAGGCAAGCTTCTGAGCTCTCAAAGCCTTGTTCAGTGCTGAAAAGAAGTCTGTACTGACTTGAGAAAGGATTTCTGGTGCCCAAAACCTATGTGTTTATACCTTCTGTGCAAGCTGATCTAATAAAAGATGCCTGTCCTATTAAATCTGTTTCATATCCTGCTTTATATCATGGCTTCAACAGTACAAGTGTTAATTGCCCCATTTTTCTGGTTGAAGTTCCCCTTTTCAGTAATATTTCTACTTTGAAAAGAACCCTTTGAACAAACCTGTTGATATGAAAAACTCCTAAATAAAAATTTTCCAGGCAACTAAGTCAAGCTGGGGCTATTTAGAGGAAATCACACTGCTGTTGCAGCTTTGGGAAAGGTAATGGAGACTCCCTGCAGGCTATGCAGTGCTGTGGCCTGCCCTGATCTACTCTTCACATCACAGTTTTTGGTTCCTTTTCACAGCCTGTTTTTTGCTCCCCTCTCCCTCTCTGCTGCTTGTGCCAGAGCATTATCAGATGAGCGTGCTGGAGTCTGCTCCTGTCAGCTCCACTGTGGGCCGAGTGGTTGCTAAGGATCTGGATGAAGGCATAAATGCGGAGATGAAATACAGCCTTGTGGATGGAGATGGACTGGATGTCTTTGATATTAACACTGATCCTAATTACCAAGTTGGCATCATAACTGTGAGAAAGGTAGTAAAGTTTCCTTTTTATAGTAATTTATATGGCTAACATGTAATTCCTGGTTACATTTTATGTGTGCAGCATTCCCTTATGCCTATAGTAATTTGGTTCCTGTTACATGACAGTAGCCCCTTTCCTGCTATAAACCACAATTTTTCTAGCATTCATTACTAAAATGTGAAAGCAGACAGCATTCCTCGGAGCAGCCTTTAAAAAGTGGGGAGAGCATTAGCATAAACATGTCTTTTCCTACTGAAGGAATGGTCCGATTCACTATTTATCTATTTAAATATTCTCTGTAGCTTAATTATCCTACAATACAAGAAATTAGATCAATATTTGCATTTGAACTGTACACATTTTTCACTCCTGTGTCCCACAAACAATAATAAAGCATGCCTTAGAATTATTTATAAACCTATAAAACCCAGGCAGGTTTTTTTTTAATTGCTGCTTGAAGATCCATAAATGCTAATTAGGCTAGAAGAAGCTGTCTCTAAAATGGCAGCTGTGAAACTGCTAGTACTCTGTACCACAGGCTATGCAGAAAGGCATGGAGTATTTTCCTTAGACTCCTTGCTACAGGATATTTATTCTACAAGCTTACATAAATGCTAGAAGTTCAACTCTGTTTCTAGGTTATGAAATTATAACCATATTTCTGCCTAAGCATATCTAGCTTACTAATAAGGAAGTATATTCTCCATTTAAATAGCCTGGGATTAAATTGTGCACTAAAATGGAACAACACATGGCGGAGATTTGACCCTAGAAGCCTCAATGCCCTACAGCAAAGCATTTCAACATATATTTATGGTCACCTTTCTCTGGAGCACTAGTCCCTAAAGTTAAATATGTTTGCTGGAATTAAATAGAGGTTGAATGCAATCTCTAATGTAATTTTTCACTCATTTATTGATGAAAGAAAATTGTTTCTTTGGAGTAAATGTGTCAAAATCTTGACTTTTGTTATTGTGAATACAGTTCTGCTAGATGTTCATGCATGTTAGGAGGAGGAGTTATAAACTTTTACAGCATCAATCATATCTGGTATGTACTGGCATCAGGTACATATTGCTCAATACATAAATGCTTGTAAAATTCTATATATGCCTGTAGCCTTTTGTAATGCTATGAGTATCAATAGCAAAACATGGGGAAAGTTGAACTTTTTATCCATTTAAGAAAAAAATAATTCAACTGGATATCAAAATGGGGAGAGTGGGGAGAGAGGCAAGGAAAAATTTTCTAAACCCAGAATGAAATTTTCTTTGAAAGAAAGCAAAACTTTCCCTTTCATTTTTCTAGACAGATTTCCCAAGCAAAATAACTAACACGTCTGTCATGGGCATCAAAATGTCAGAATTTACAGTTACAGATAAGACCACTGCTTGCAGCCTTGTGACCACTTAACTCAGCCCACTAATCCCAAAAATGCTGATCACCTCCTGAAGAGTTACAGCTCTTTCCAAGCTCTCTGCCTGTGAGGCTGATAGTCACCCCAGTGATGGTTTCCTCTCTTCTCTCTTCCTGGGCTGCCACGTTGCCCATAGGAGCAGGGTGGTGGGTCACTCAGCCAGAGCCAAGCCTAGTGTTTCCTGCCCGGTCAATCACTTCTTACAGCAACTCTTGCTAAATCCCTCCTACATGGCACATCTCTCAGTGTCTGTTCCAGCACTGGGGTAAGGAGGATGAGGATGAGGTTTCCATTGATTGCCTTTCCTCTCAGCTGTGATTTACAGTGCTCAGTTTGCAGAAGGCAACCTGCTCACCCTCTCCATATTACCACTGTTGGAAAGAGGTTTGAATGTACTTGTGGAAGACGAAACTGGAGGGGGCAGTGTTGTTGAGGCGCTGGCAAGTGAAAGGATCTCTGGAGGGAAAGCCATGGCTGATGATGAGGGCAAACAGAGGGAGTCTGAAAGAAGAAGCGTCAAAAATATGATTGCCTAGCACACTTATTTGATTTATCTCATTTGTCTAACTTGATCATTCCAGGTGATTATGTCTTTTCATAATGTAGTTGGGTTTTATAGCTAGTAAGTGTTTCTGTGCTTTTTTTATAACTTAGCTTTTTAGTGTACATGCAGTGTTTCTCATGCAATTTTCTGATAAACCATGAAATATGATGGCCTTTTAGTATATGCTTAGACAGCTCTGCATTGCACATTCCTTGACAGATGGACAATAAGTGTTGCTTGATCATGTGAATATATTTTATTGCTATTTTTACAATGCATAAATATGCAACTTCTAGACCATAACGACTCTTCAGTAATGGGTAATATGTTTGTAGATCTAGATAAATCTTTGCTGACAAGTGCTATTCCTGCAGTAGTCACTGATGTATCGGGTGGAACTAAGTGCAGTCTGGGCAAGTTTTAGTTCATCTGTTTGCACTCACTGCCACAGGTTGCACAGTTCATACTACATCACTGCATGACATCTCCAGTAATACTGGACTGTCACCTTTCCAGCACAAGAAAACCAGTTCCCATTCCAGTTTTCATTTCTCACCTCCATGTCCTGAATTCTGAGTTTTAGGTCTATAATTTCAAGATCTCCAGTCTTTCATCAGGCATTCTTATGGAGGACATCAGCACTGGCAATCTTACTGCAAAAACATGAGCTTTTTTATGTCACTGCAATGTTTCCACTTCTCAAGAAATAAGCTGTTGTGGCAGTAGAGAATTGCTGAAGCCTCCACTGAATTTAGGGTGTGTTTTGAGGCCCATAGGATATACTTCTGCCATGCCTGAGCATGTGAAACTTGTGCTGATGTTGCTTAAACTAATATGCAGCTCATGGCTGCAGAATTGGCTGACTGCCTTGCTGAGCAGAGCAAAAAAGAGATGGGTTGCAGCTGGCCAAGGAGGACTTCAATGCTACAGGAACAATCTTTGCAACTTTGATGTCCAGTTGCTTTGGCATTCTCTTCATTATTTTCCTGCCCATCTCCTTGTCCCAGCTGGTAGTGAGTCTTCAAAGAGAAAGAGCTGACCAGGAAAAGCAAAGGTGTTGGGTGGGAACAACAGCAGTGATCTGACTAGTCCAAATGAAATAAGGCTGCGCATGGTAGCTCCACACATGATGCTCAACAAAAAGGAGTATGTCACACTAGGCAACCCTGAGAATTGGGCCATTTCTTTCCTGGTACAAAGTTGTCTTGCTCAAGATCTCTTCCAGCTAAGGGGAACCAGTTTTGCTGGTTTTCAGCATTGAAAATACCCAGATCACGCAAGTAAAGGGTTGTGACCATATAGCCACATTACTTGTAACTTCCAACTGCAACTTGGGAAGTATGACTGTGTCCTCTGTAAGCTGTACTTCACCTGGTTAATTTTTTTTGCACATTTTGGACTGATCCTTTCATACTGTCATTCTGTTTGTCAGATGCTTTTAGTCATCTTTTATCAAGACTGGCAATTTGCACATTAAATATGTAATTATTTAGTTGTAAGCAAGTTTTGGAGAGGTCTCATTTTCTTCAGGGATCTGTAAAAAAAAGAGCAAAGGAAGATTAAAAATGTATTTATTGAAAGGTCCATTGTTAGCATTAATTATTTCTATATCCATGTTTACAATAAAAGTAGTTTTATCTAAATGGGAAATCAAGTTCATGAAGCTACTAACAGAGGAAGCTACACACACACACACCCACCTCCTTATTCATTATTTCAGGAAATACATTTTTTGAAATAGCTATTCCCACTCCCTGCTTCAATTAATACCTGAGTATTTCATCCAGAAGAGCTCCTGTAGGAAGAGGTCAGGGGTACCTCATAATGCTTTGAAATTAAACTATACTCTAGGCAGGAAGGAAGTTCAAATCCTAGCACTCAGCACACCTGGATTGTGAACCTGTGTTTAGAACACTCACTGAGAGGACGTCTGGAGCAGGATCCCACAAGAGAGGCTGATCATGTCCCCTGCTCCCACTGGAGCCCTTTAGCAGCACGGCAGACAAGGGTCTCTGTAAAGGAGACTGATCTCCATACAGAGAAAAAAGGATGCTAAATGGAACCTCAGTCTCACGCATGAGCATCCTTGTCCCTGACACTGGACCTATTTTTGAGAAACCAAGTCTTCATATTTAACTTATTTCCAGGTGCTGCTGGTCTGTTTCTACATGCACAGAGTGGCATGAAACACACTGTACCAATCACAACAGTGGTCTTGCAGCTGCTTTTACTTTCATTTCAGCAAGAAGAATGAAAGAATACGTATTCTGAAGTGGTCTTCAAATATTTCTAATGGCTTGTTCAGTTCAACTGTCAAATTAAAAAAACCTAAAGGAATATGTATATACTGTACTACTTCTAATACTATTTTCACTCAATACTTTTATTCCATCTGCAAATATTTACCTTTGTTAGCCTTATGATTTAAAATCTTAGTCAAGATTTACTTTAAAAAAGAAACATAAGTTTGTATCAGAGGGTAACTTTACTTCGGAAAATTAAAATTATATGTCCTAAATCATAGGGCTCAGTTTGCCTAACGCTGCATGTGTTTTTCCTACTCAGCCTTTAAGTTTTGAGAGCAAGAAAAGCTACACCTTGAAAGTAGAGGGTGCCAACCCTCACCTGGAAATGCGGTTCCTGAACCTGGGTCCCTTTCGCGATACCACCACAGTCCACATCACTGTGGAGGATGTAGATGAACCTCCTGTGTTTGAGCCCAGCTTCTACTTCGTGGAAGTGCCCGAGGATGTGGAGATTGGAACCACCATACAGACCATTATTGCCAAGGACCCAGATGTGACCAACAACTCCATCAGGTCTGTCCTGTCCCTGTGTGTTTCCCCATGAGTGCTCCCTAGTACCTATGGTTGGTAAGGCAGTGATGAAACAGCACAGCTGGAACTCACTTTTTTAGCCAGTAGTAGTTGTCAGTAGGTTTATCCAAGCCAGATCTCACACATTGAGGGTCTCTGCTGTGACTGTGAAAGCAATGCCGAAGATCACTGCTGCCTTTTCTGTGGCATAAAGGTGCGCGCCTAGCATTGCAACAAACTGGCCAGGCGTGTCCTGATAGGATACATTGAAAACAAACCACATACTCTTACGCCTTTACTGGCGCAAAACCTGACAGCATCACTAAGAATATGTTGCCATACAGAGGGGAAGGCAATCAACTTGCTTCTCCTTTCTCCCCCTCCTGATTCAAAGCCTGCCTTTGTCAACAGCTCAAATACACAGCTACTTTTAGAGTAGATTGAATGTGTACTAATAAATATTCATGAACCACTAAATTGTATAGTGCCTGGTTAAAGCTGCACAGCAAGATATTCCCATATGGAGTTAAGAAAGGTAAAGGTGTATTTACAGCCATGGGAGCTTTGTAGCTGCAACTCAGCAAGGAGCCAAAGGAGCAGATTTGTGTGATCACAGTGCCCTGTTCCATAGTAGATGCCAAGTCAGCCCAGTTTATCAAAGATTGTTTTTCTCTGAGGCCAGCACACATACTAATTTTCACAACCTGCAGAAGCTCTGAGTGACTGCAAGTTAATCCGAGCAGGTTGGCTGCTTCTCTCATCTGAGAAACACGCTGGGTGTTGAGCTGCAGTTTGCCGAACCTTGGGTCAGTCCAGCTTCTGAATTGTCTGTGCTCAGGAACAGGCCTGGAAAATACAGGAGGGAGTCGAAACATCAAATATTTGGAGTTTTTGAAGAAAGTTAAATCTATATGAGCAACTCTGGGCTTCATGTAGGAGATCGGAGCAGACACAGAACCTGTTCTTCATGATATTGTTTCCTGTGTTGCTGCTGTAATTAGCTTTTAATCTTTGCTACCCTAATATACCTATCTTTTCTATGCTATAAGGCTATCATACTTCTCATGATATTGTCTCAAATTCTTCAATAAAACTAAGTATTATACTGTCTGCATCACAATTTCATTACACTAAACTTTTTTCACTTGCATCCTATTTTGCTGATTACTGTCTAGCATTATCCAAACACTTAAGGGCAAACAGCTTTGTGTTAATCTGCTTAAAACAGTGTCAGAGTAATTCTGTGGACTCTCAGAAGGTAGAAGTGTTCACTGTTATTTTTAATGAGGTTTCTCTTAGTTTTCTTCAGAGTTTTCCAGTGACTATCCTTGATGAAACAGCACTCTATAAAACACAGAATGCATCACCAAAGATACATTACAATAGAAAAAAACAGTTGCAAATATTTTCAGACTCCTTTGTAACAATGTCCCTTCCTGACTTTCTTCCTCTCTTCCCAGCTTCTGCCTTTCCCACTTTCCTTTCTTTCCTTCTTCCTCTCTTCTGTCCTTCCTCCCCCACACCTACTACATACAAATGTAAATGGTTGTGGTAGAGGAAATAATAGGAAAAAAAAAAAAATAAAAGAAGAAGAATAAATACCACTTGTAATGCTATCTAAAATACAAATGTTAAGATCTAGCTCTCCTTGCCTGTCATGTGATCCACTCCATCCATGACAGCTTTGTGCAGTATCATTCCGTCAGTGGTTTAGGCTTGTTTTGCATTCACTTTGCACAGGGCAAGGCAATATAAGAAAACCAAAATCCTATTTTATTACACAAGCTGAAATCCATCTGAAATTAAAACAGTGATCTGACCCTCCTTTTGCCATTTTTTCTAGTATGGAAAATCCAGGACACATTGTGGGAGGGCTCACTAAACACAGAGGAACTCTCAAATCCTCATTTTCCCAGCATCCAGTATCTGAATTCTCACACTGTGAAATTATAATGGCTGAAAATATACCATGATTGTTGTTGAGTGATTCAGGAAGATTACCTAAAGAATACAATGGAAACAAGTGTGAAGGTGCAGGTGTTATTAGCAGGAGAACTTACATGGAGAACCCAGACAAGGACTCCACCTGTGCCTCTTGACACTGGTGATTAATATCTCACCACTTAATTACAAAGCCATATTCAACTTCAGATACTTGTTGGCCTTAATCTGTCAGGGAGAAATTCCTTTTATAGCCCTCATACAAGAATAATTATTATATCTAAATATAGGAACACTCGTACTTATTTCCTAAATAAATCAAAAGCCTCAGAAACCTATTTAAGGAGGGATGGGAAAGACTGGAAAAGAAAGGGAAGCAAACCTGCTATCCCACCTTCTTTGATTTCTCTGGAAAAAGGTTATAAAAGAATTTTCCAACAACACAGCTCAATAGTATTTTATATCCCAGATTAATAAGTTCCTGTATAAAGATCAGGCTGGCATGCTTGTTCCAGTCAATGCACTTGTGCTGAAAGGAGAAACTTCAGAAGAACAAGCCCTGTTCAGCGTCTGTTATGACTAATGTTTTTACTTTCCATCAACTTCAAAGAAAGAACCAGCAAAAATGAGGATAAGTCTGGGCTCCGTTCTAGGCTGTGACATTTACATAGGTTCATGGACGGCTTTTGCCAAAGGACCTCTTACCAGGGTTACGTTAGCTAGGAAGGCAACTCATGCAAAATGCTGTTAAGAGCAAGGTGATGCATATAAAGGTATTGAGTGTTTTACACACCCTGCGAAATGGTCCCTCTGACTGAATGAGTACAGCAGTGACAGCTGTCAATCAGCTGACTCCCTGCCCAATTTTTCTGGCCTTCAGGTACCACCACATTTCCTTGCTCAGGGATACAAAGAGCTTATACCCAGCATTAAACTGACATGATATTAGCCAGGCAGGTTCAGCAATTATGATGTATCAACCTCACAGAGGGAGCTGCTTTTCTAGCTGGATGATATGAGAATGCCATTCATCATCCCCTTGAGTTTACATGGCTCAATCAGTATGGATGGTTCAGGATGCAGGTGGAGTTTATTCCCCTGAAGGAGGAGAGAATACAAAAGCACAAGGAAGGGAACAGTCCCCCCCTTGTCAGCGTAAGGTGCTCAAAGAATGAGCTGAGTAAAGTAATTTTCATCTTGTCTCAACTGTGCCCAAGGAAAGAGCATAATTATTTTGCTTAGAAAAAGAAATCACACTCTTCACTGACAGATTTTCTCTGTAAAGCAGATGTTCCTGTGCTGAGCTGTGCACAGCTTTGAGGCTTCTTCCTCTAAACCTTCCTGTCTTCCAGCTCCATCCAAGCAGTACTCACCATCAAATGCTGTTAGCCACATGAACTAGTTTTTTTGAGCAGCTGACTTTACCTATGCAAGTCAATGAAGCATGTAACTAGGTTGTGGAAGAACGTGAATCTGCTGGGTATGACATTATTCCCATTGCTGGGGTATTTTGTTGGCTATAACACACAGTTTTCACAAGGGCTGCATAATACTTTTAACATGTACTCTTGCAGGTACTCAATTGACAGAAGCAGTGATCCAGGGCGGTTCTTTTATGTGGACATTACATCAGGAGCACTGATGACCGCAAGACCTCTTGACCGGGAAGATGTTTCTTGGCACAACATTACTGTGCTGGCCATGGAGCTGAGTAAGGAGAATGCAAACTGTACATAGATTAAAAAGATACAATAGACAAAGCAGGCTGAGAGATGGATTCAGTAATTCACATGTTCTTATGCACTGAGTGGGAAGCCATGTTAACTGAACTACTTTTCTGACATCGACAAGCAAATGCTGCATTTTACTTATTTTTTGTGCTCCCCTTCATGGGATGGTGGGAGGAGTAGAGGCTGGCAGTTCAATGCAGGGCACTGCTTTTCCAATTCATTAGTATTCTGAGGATTTATTTAAAGCTCTTTCTGATGTGTTTCTGCAAAAGCTCTGTCTCTTCAGAAGGGCTAGGCAGCTGAAGAGGATGCTGTATAGGCTGCACAGCAGCCAGAGCTGCCAGCCCTATCTGGGAGGATTGAGTGGCGCAGAGACTAGTAGGCAGAAGTGATCTTACACTGCTAGGTCACCAGTTGAAATCTGTTCTGGTTCAGCAGCAAGTAAAGGTCATAAGCATCTGCTTGCTGCATAAATAATTTGGGCCAGAATGCTTTGAGATCACTAAACTCGTTACGCATTTTGGTTTTACAATGAACTAAGACTCTGCTCAGGATTCATCTGTGCCAAGCATTTACCTAGGCTTTGAGAGCAAGGAGATGCTGATTATTTCATAGTGTCTCTATGAAAAATTTAGCTGAGTTTGAAATACTAACAGATGTGAGATTCATAAAGGAGTTTGGGGTATACAAGCAAATGAAAGGTTCACCCAGTCTTCACCAGAAATCTCTCTGGTCCATATAGCTTTTGCTTAGGATCTTAGTGCATCTGCTGAGGGGCAGCAGCTTTTCAGAATATTGCTGCCAACAGGGGTGTCATTCCTCATGTCTGAGAGAGTTTCCTGCACATTCAGGCTGTACCAGAGATATGGGGCAGTTTGAGAAGAAAAAAATTTCAAGAAGCTTGCCTAAAAATGCATCAGCCAACTTGAGGTTGGCAAAGAGAAGGTTTCACAAGAGTCAGGGTGACTCTGCCATACGTTTGCAGGCCATTCCAGAACATGATGTTTTTCTGTCCCCTTTTTACTAGTGAGGAGTTGGTGACATGATGGGATCTGACCCCCATCTATTTTGATGCGAGTTTTATTTTCAGTCACCAGTAGCCATTGCAATTCCATGTAAATCCAAATACACAAGTCTGTAAAAGCTGCCCCTGTAGCAGCACTCAAGGGTGAGAGCAATATGAAAACATGCTTTCCTTTGACTCATCCTCCATCAGTCCTGTCACTTTTGATCTGTACATGTGCAACACAGTGTTTTAATCTAGTGAATACTTGCAAAAATGCCATAGTTGTGCACTCCTGAATAAAGCTCCTACTTTAAAAAGTTAGATCAATATTGCTGAGAGTGTAAATGCAGACATTCATCTGACACAATGACAGGTGTGTTAGCAAGATATGTATGGATATGTGGGAAGATAAAGGATTAAATTATAAATTAGGGAGAAACGATATAGTTTTAGAGTATTATCTCAGTGATACAATGTGACATGTTATGGATACAGTACACTGAACATTTAAGAAAATTCCAGGGTATAAGAAAATCCTTTATTGTTTATATGAACATATCACTTCTTGTTATAAAGGGAGATCTATTTGGAGATAAATGCACAAAGTAGTATGGTGAAAAAGAAGATGCAAATACTATTTTTTAAGAATTTTCTGGATTTTTTACACCTTTTCTGACCTCATAATAATGAACTTCCTTTTTTTTTTTTTCATTCTGCTTAGTATTTTATCATTAAATAAAGGAAAAAATTTGTTTTGGGGAACAAAAAAACACAGTAAAAATATTCTGTGGCCACTTAGTTTGGAAATTGTGAAGATATGTGAAATAATGTATGTATTTACTGGCAAAAAAAGCTAATGAACCAGTGGGACAGAAATATCACAAATGATGGCATGCAGAATGCAAAATTTTCATTGCAATTTTAAGCTTCAGTGAAAGCTTTTCTGTACAATTTCATGTGTTACTACATTTGAATCCCATCTGTACAAAGTATCAAAACTTTGACAGTATTTGTGAGTTCAAGGAACATAAATTCTGAGCAAATTCTGAACTGTAGAATTACCACTTTCAATGAGATCTGAATCACAAACCTATCCTTAACAGTCCCTTCCTAATTTGTGCCACCAGCAGCGAGGCTTAACTAATACTATTACTCAATCAAGGGACAGTAAAAAAAAAATGCCGAGCATTGTCTGAAACTTGTTATAAAACAGCCCTATTGGACGGAACCAGGTTGAAGTTTTCATGGAATTTGTTTGAAAAAGATGTGGTCAGATGGGAAGCCAGGTTAGAGAGGGATATACATTTGCAGCTTCACTCCAAGTCACACAACCCACATGGGAAACTGCCATTTAACATGAGTTGGTACCCAAAAAACTGCTTTACCTCTGAAGCAAGGTGAGGAGCCTCTCCTTCCCCTTCCTGTACACTGTCTTTCTTTACGTCGTGCCTCCTTCTTCCAGACAACCCCTCTCAGGTGGGCAGCGTCTCCGTGACAGTGAAAGTCCTGGATGTGAATGACAACGCACCAGAGTTTGCAAGGTTTTACGAAGCTTTTGTTTGTGAAAATGCCAAAGCAGGGCAGGTGAGAAACACTGGTAATGCCAAGGGCTGGGGAGGGAATGCCATCCTACACAAAGGCAGCATGTCAGCAAGGGTGAACATTGAAAAGAGGGTTCAGCTAGTTACACATTTCACCTGAACTCTGGTCAACAGCTGTCTGTGCTGCTTTCCAAAGGCAAGTACATCATATTGGGATTAGCATCATACATAGCACCTCTTTTTTCTCCCTCAGTAGTTTCCAGGATCACTGCACAATATGCTTCACAGCTGAAATTAAGCCTTCTTTTGGGCAGGTGTCATCAGGCAAACACGCAGTGTGTCCTGTAGCAGCAACAAAGAATGAAGTGTTATGAGAAATGCCAAGGAGTTAGCCCAGCCCACCTGTGGCAAACAAGGCTTATTGTTAAAAGACCCTATTTATAAGAGCCTTAAGCACCCCGGATTTGTGGGATCTGAGCACAACAAACTACATCAGCTTCAAGGGGGAGCCAAGCTGAACCTGTTTTGCTGGGACAGAGAGTCATAGACAACACAGGACTTCCCTCTCCACACACTGTAAAACAGGACCTCTAAGCAAGCAGTGAAGCCTTTTTGCTCCTCTCCCTTCTAAAAGCCCATTAAACTCCTTGAACAAGGTCTGTCTTTGTCACAGATGGACATGATCTCTCTCTTGCTGGAGCTGGTGTGAGCTCTACTGCTGATTGCTTGTAGGGAGGCAACTTGAGTGCTTTACCATCCAAGGTCCACTGTGGAGACTTGTGTCTCCTACTGCAAACCTGACTAGCATAGTTTAAACATATAGGCACATCACTCATAATTTATGAAGGAAAAATTATGCTAGTAGTATTGCCATGTGTTCACTGAAGCTTCTTCCAGCAGAATGAAATAGCTACTCACTGCTGGGACAACTGTCTCACAACTATCACATACAGGATAATTTCATCTCCCTAATTTACAGAGGATCTTAAAAATACAGGGAGTAGAAATCATTGCATACTTTTTTTCCTTGTTTTGAAAGGTGAGTGTCCTAAATAATAAGTTTTCTGAGAAACGCACTCTAATTTAGACTACTTCCTTACGCGAAGAAAGACAGCTTCTGCTTCCACTCTTTGAAAAGTTCTGAAATAATTTTTAAGGTGGTGAACAAGACTTTATGGGTCTGTCATTTGCCTTTGAATTCAACAATAACTTTTGAATGCAAAAATACAGGTGAAGATTTATTCCTTGTCTAAAAAGATGTCAGAATGGTTATTCAGACAGAGATACAGCTCACTGTGCTATTAGTTAGACCTGTTAGACCTTTTAGACCTATTTTACTAAGCCTTTATAGGTGAGCTGACAAACCTCTTTCTGGATTTAACATTGTCTTCATTTCTTTCCATGATGTTATATATTGCACATGCAGAGTGTTTGCATGGTTGCCTTTACTCTCTCTCTTTTCCACTGACAACTTGGAAAGTGTTTAATTGATTTAAAAGTAAAAGTGATAAAATAATTAACCTGAAGTCCATTTCTACCTGCAAAATGAAGTTGAAAATAAGCATGGACTTCTTACAAGCTCTCTAATGCACAATGAGTCTTCTGAACACCCTGAAAAAAATAAATGTGCAACAGAAGATAGGGATGCATGAGAGAAAAGTGTCTGTTCTTTGAAGCAAACCAACTATTTCCTTTATTTAAAGGTGATTTGCATGATCATAGCAAAATATATGAAGCCTGCAAGGTTTTGAGTCTCTTTTTGATTTGTCTACTGTACATCTGCAAGACGGTTTCATTCAAATGCTCCATTTGCTTATATATATAAATGTATATGATATCTGTTTATTTATATTATATATATTTTGCTTCTCAACTGCTTCTGCTTTGTTATCATACCCTGTAGCTGATCCAGACAGTGAGCGCCATCGACAGGGATGACCCACAGGATGGTCAGCACTTCTACTATAGCTTGGCTCCAGAGGCAGCCAACAACCCCAACTTTACTCTAAGGGACAATCAAGGTAATCAGAGTGGACACAGACAGTTAGATACTCTTATTTCTAATGCCTGAGTTGGACTTGAGAGGCCGTGACTTACACTGTGTGATAAAACTGCCATTTCAAATAATACCAAGTGACACCTGCTCCTTAAAGGCAGCAATAAAATGACATATTACTTAATACACTTGAAGGTTATATGATATTTTCTTCTTTATAAATATTCTCTAGAAATAGGCCCCTTTTTCTTCTCCGATGAAATGTGCCAGTGTTCTGTGCAAATTCAGATCTTGTGGCCAGGCTGCAGGAATCTTGGATAACAGAGTGGAAATTGCATTCATTCAAAAGGAGATGCTTAAATGCAGCATAGCAACTGGAACTAGGAGTCATGTCTGATGGGAGTTATGTTGTTCCTTTTTTTTTTGCACTTTTCATATTTTCTCCCAGGCACAGAAAGGGAAGGTTCTAGTACCGTTCTAGTCTTTTCCCCCAAGCACTTTTTTTTCCTCCTCTTTTGTACATCCTCATTTCTGTAGGAAAGGGCAGAAGATAGGGAAGGATATGCAGAGCCTTAGGTGGATAACAGCATACAGGTAAAAGTCTGTGTAAGATCTGCTAAGCATAAACTGAAACACCAGTGGGAAGACTCATGGCAAAGTGCTGGAACTTAAGTGTCCTAACCAGTAGAATTTGTTTCTTTTGGGGAAGCTTTGGTAGGTTTAAAGCCTGCAGGACAGCCCCACTGTGACATTTTGCATGACTGCTGCTGATGGAAGATCTCCACAGGCAGATACTGGTGCTTTGGTCAGATCCACAACAGCCTTCATGGTCATCTTTGAGTGACCTGGAGCAGAGCTTTGAAAGTCAATATGGAGGGGCTGGATTTCAGTAGGAGTTTAGTATGTAAAGTACAGCAGATCAGCAAGTGATTCCAGAATAAATGGGCAGAAAGACTGGTCACCTGCAGCATCTGTGCTGGTCTCCAAGCAGCATGCCTGCCCCTGCTCCCACACTTGCCTGCTTGTTGCACGTATTTCCAGAAGTCCCTATCTGTGCCCCTGCAGGCATATGAAGAAGCAATGCAGAGGCAAACAAAGAAGCCCCTGCAAACATCTATTAAAACATGCTACTTGGAAAGTCTGGAATCCTCCTATACCGCGTGCTAATGTTTTTTCATCCCAAAATCAATTTTTTTTCTATAGTGTCCCTGAAGCCTTCACACACAATTTCTTGTATTTTTATCCCCATCTCTCTCCCATTGTCTCCCTCTTTTTATTTCTGAATATATATTGCCAAAATAAGTGAACAAATAAAACACAACTATTGCTAAAACATTTGGCAAAGTAGGCTCATTTCACCCTCAAGGCACTGTTCTAAAAAAAGAAGCAAAATTCTCAGCATCAGACGCACTTTTTCTGTCTAAGGCCATACTTGTGATAATTTATAGTGACAGCAAAGACTGAATGGCTGTGCATCCTGCCCTTTGTAAAATACCAGTTTTCTGGAGATATACAGCACAAGAAGCTTAGGGTACTATCGGTTACAGACCTCAAATAAAAAATGTAAAGTATCAAACCATTGACTATTTGAAATATACACATTAAGGATTAATTTAGTTCCTCAGCAATTTGGAGTGCAGTAGTCATTTCAGTAACAATAACTTATATTTATATTTTCAGCTAGAGACCACTACGGACTACATAAATCATATGACAGAGTCACAGAGGGGGTAGCTATATGGTATGTCACAGGGTGACAAGACAAGAAACAGAACCCTCCTTGCTAGTCACAGCCTTCACATGTAAACATAAGACAGCAATGTTTCTCAGGCTGCGGGGAGGCGCTATTAAGATTCGCAATTGTGCTGATTATTTGGTTGTCCAATGTAGCAGTAGGAGAAACTGCAAAACATGCAGCCTTCCTGGCACAATTAAAACCTTGACTTATACTGAGCAACAGATAGATCACACTTTGCATTCTAATGAGCTGTTTTACACATTTTTTTGGCCCTTGTCATTTTAGTCTCTGAGAACTTCTTCAGTCTATTTATTCTCCACATATCTGTGGTAGGCAGAGAAATCCTATTGCTCTCCATTTTTACTGTCAGGGATCCAAGGCAAAAAGAAATTAAGCTATTTACATGCCTAGTTCCCTTTGAGCTCATTAAAATCAGTGGGAGATAGACATGTAAGTATCTGCAAAAATCTGTGCCTAAGTAACCTCCCAAGGCCTTGTAGGATATATGTGATAAAGCAGGGAACTGAGCTGGAGTCTACCATCTCTTTGGTTACTCAAGTAAGACATTGTCAAGTCATCTTTGCCTGCTTCTAGATCTACTGAGAATATGTGAGGAAAAAGTTGGCAAAAGAGTCTTGGTGTAAGAATGGGATGAACAAAATAATCTTCCTGCATTTCCAGATTAAACTCTGAGCTGATCTTCTGTTGACCCTTAACTGCTGGCCTCCCTCTTTGGGTGAACTGATGAAAAGAACATGGGTGCAGGTATCAGTGTCATACCACTGCCAGGACCACCATTAGAAGCCTCTGGCAGTCCTCTCGATTGCATTTAAACTTGTCCTAGAAAACTCTGGTCTTTTTGTTCCTCCCCTAAAACCACGGTTCTACCTCACACTTCAGCAGAGAACAAAAACAGTGAGCTGAAAATCCCCAAGAAAAAATGTGACCCCTTCCTAAAACCAGTGGTGTCTGTAATATCTGCTTCCTTGTGCTCTTTTTCCCACTCCGGGTAAAATATTTCTTTGTATGTTTCCCTGTAGTCATAATTATTACAATTAGGTTTTAAAAACTAACAGAAGTTCTGTACTAACCATCCCCAGTTCTTGTACAGATGCACACAGAAAGAAAACAAGCCTTTCTTGTAAGAAGAGTGGTGGTTAGCTCTGATCTCAGTGTTTGGACCTACACAGTGGTTAATTCCTCTACCCTCTTCAGAAAGGTACATCACTTTCGGTGGGGCAGAAAGCTGCAGGAATGAGATGCTCCATGGCTTGCCTTCACAACCACATAAAGACACCAGCCTGCACGCCTGCGGGAAGTACAGTTTTCACCTCCTCCTAATGACACAGGCACAGGACCAGCCATGCTGTGATCATCAGTATCTCTGCTCAGCGCTGTAGTTGAGTGCTACTATCCAGCCTTCTGTGAGCCAAAGAAGCTGTGTTGGAAGCTGTGATGCAAAAATGTTTTGCATTCTTATCATGCTTGCCTTTTTTTTCTTCCTATATAATGGGGCTTTCATGTCCTCACAAGCCCTCTTCTCTTGATGGCTGAGGCTTAGCAGATATCAAATTTGGAAGAAAATTGTGTATTCCATTTTCTACCACGCTGCACCACATCCCGGCATGTCCTTCACACTGCAGTAGTACATCAGATCACATTGGCTTTTGATGAGTCACACAACAAGCTTTGGCACCAACATATTGCAGTTGCAAAGTAACAGGTAGAGTGATTCTTTAGGGGTGATTTGGATGCCTGCCTATTGCAAAGCAAAACAAGACAAAGGGATGAAACATAATGCCGAGATTCACCCAGAGAATTTTATCACCAAGAACATTTAAGACATGGGTGATATGTTCAGCATATCACAGCAAAAATACATCTTTATATGTATAAAATTATTATTATTTGATTATAGAGACTTGGTTTTGGCCTGAAAAGAAAAAGTTACGGTTAAAATCACTTGAGATCTCTCACTAGCTGATTTTGCACAACTTCAGCTTCAGGTTTACTGCCTTTGTCTTCTTTTCCAGGCAAAGTATGATCAGTTCAGAATAATGAAATCTTTTTTTCTACACAAAGAGCAATTTCACATAAGATGAAGGTTTTTTTGTCACCTAGACATAGAATAGAATTTGTTACTCGTGTTGTAAGTCAGTTTAAAGAGAGTGAGTCTGTCACCCAGGAAAGAGAAAAGCAACCAAATTAGTACACTGTTAAGGTGACTGATACAGCATAAATACAGGTGCTTCTGCCATTTTCTGGGCTGCTTTTTCTTATGCTAAAACAAGCCCAATGTTGAAAAGACATGGTATTAATAGCTGGAGAGCACATACTAGAGGGCATATGAACAGCCCAAGGGTATGGGCACCAGTACCATATGATGCCATAAAATTTGCATCACAAAATATGGAATTCTGAGCATAATTTAAGTCTAGCAGGCAAGTCTAGTGAGTCTAGCTTGAGTTTGCTTATATTCCATAGCCAGTTGCATATAACACTCCTGATTTCACTCCTAAAAGCCATCAAATCATTTCTGATGTTCAGACTACAGCAGATAATACAGCTGATTTATCTGCATGCAGCCTGAGTCTCTGCACTGATGAAAATAACCCAGGATTATAATTTTAGCAGTAAATTGACAGGGAAACAATAAGGAAGTGGAACAACCTCTTCTTGATATTTTGGAGTTTTTCCACAGTGTACTTGTGATCAGGTTTCTTGCCATTTCTGGGTTGCAGCCGCTTTGTACCAACCCACCTGGGAAAAGCCAGTCGGCATCCTGCATTTCCAGGCTTAGCAAATGTACATTGTTAACAACCTGGAGATGCAGGTGGCCCAACTATGGCCTCTTTTGAACCAAGGAAACAGGAAACAAAACTAAGTAGTAAAAGAAATTGCATGAAATTCAGCTCCCAAAGTCCCACAGCATCACTGCATGGGGGTCAGGTCAGGTAGGTTTGCCAAAGAGAAAAATTACCTGTGTTCCCCATTTGTCATTGCTGGACGAAGATTTGCAGAAGGGCAAATGTTTGTAAGAAGGGCCAATTTTCCCGCAGGTTCCCTTTGACTCCCTGGTGGCCCAGTTCACAGTGGAGACATCCAGTCTTATGCTTTCCAAAAGTGTCTGAGGCCAAGAAGCTTGAAAGTCAGCGCTAAAAAATCATCACTGATCTCCAAAGATTTTGCCTAGGCATTTCTGTGATGAGAAATGAGAAGAACAAATTCCTGAGTTCAGTTTCTTTCTCATTAGGAAACATGATGCAGTCTGAGGAATTTGAGGGAGAGGGTAGGCAGGAATTCAAATGCCACTGGGAAATTCTGACATTTTAAAAGAGATGCTGAATATGGAAAAGAAGCCCCAAAGGTAGGAATTTGGCTTGAAATGACCAACAGCAACTGACAGTTAGGTCACCCTTTTACTATTTTTTTTCAGCAGCATCTCTTTGATTCCTTTTGATTTATATAAAAAAACAAGCAGTCAAGTGAAGCAGAATGGTCATATCAAAGCAGAATAATTCTGACAATGATGACATGAAGCATTCTGACTTCTTTCAGTGGCAAAAGTGCCAATGAAATTGCATGTATTTCACTGAAAAATAATGTTTAGTTGCAAGTTTTCAACTCATTGCTGCTTTAGAATAGCAATCTGGTTTTTCCTTTGTCTTTTTGTCAACTCAAGCAAATGACCATGCCATATATCAAAAAACATGGAAAGTATCTTAACATGTCCATAAGTGTTATACACCAGCATCTCCAAAACAGAGCCAGCGCTTAACAGTGAGGTCTAGAAAAGATGTTGAGTATGAACAAACAGGAACAACAAGTTTTGTTCAACTGTTTGTTTCTGTCTTGCCTTTTGAATGCTCTTTTAGCTAAATCTGGAGGCTGTGAGCTTGCTCTGGGCACTTCATATCAGAAGGAGTATAAGCAGCTCCTAAGGTGTGTATGCCTTGCAGGTTTGGAGCTGTGGCCTGAGAAGAGACTGTAATAAGGGAGGCAGAAGCAAAATGCTGATTAGTGACAAACTGATACAAACCAAAGAAAAAAAGAGAGAAGACAAATACATGTGTGGGTTTAGGGGTGATTTTTTTAACCTTCTTTCTGCTGAATTCATGTGCTCTGCATGTTAGCTCTTCTCTCCACTTATTCTGTACCCTCAGATAATACAGCATGGATTTTGACGAGGCGCTCTGGTTTCAGACAACATGAGCAGAACACCTTTCACCTCCCCATCCTGATCAGTGACAACGGCCGCCCCGTGCTGAGCAGCACAGGCACGCTGACCGTGCACGTGTGCAGCTGTGATGACGACGGCATGGTGATGTCCTGCAATGCAGAGGCCTACATCCTCCCCGTCAGCCTGAGCAGAGGGGCACTCATTGCGATCCTTGCCTGCATCTTTGTCCTGCTCGGTAAGTCCTTGGCTTCTTGGGAAAGGTCAGACTCTTCAGCTCTGGCCAGGGGGTTGCTGATCAACCAAAGGTGAAAGATGCACACACACATCTATGTATATATATATGTGTGTGTGTATATATATATACGTATTATACGTAGACACACATATACTGAAAGGGCCAAATCAAGGACCAGATGGTGTAGTCAGCTGCATATGGCTTCAGACTCTGGGGTGTAGGAATGAAGGAAAACTATGGCCTGCAAATATTTCTGCCAGATGCCAAAGTGCCAGGGTGTCTAATATCACCCTGCTTTCCTGGAAGAGGTATGCCAGGAGGAAGTCCTGAGAGCTGTGGTTACTTTCTCATCCTCAGCAGTTTCTGATCATGCGCTCCCACAGGAAACAGGAATGGTAAGCCCTATTCCACCTCTTGTCTTTTGACACCTCCATACATTTTCCTTGAGGCACTACATTAAAATGGTGCCTGTGCTGCTATAAAAGGGCTGAGCATCCTGCATGTGTTCTGTCTCTACAAATAAATTTCATTCCTTTCTTGCCCAGACTTTCTATGTCCCCTGATAGCTGTTGGTACCAAAAGAACTTCAGCACTGCCCTCTTTCACTCTCTCGAGTCATGACGTATTAGTTCAAAGCACATATTCCCTGAAATTTCAGGTGACACAGTTTGAGGATCAGTGGAGTAAGATACAGGAAAAATTCTTTAGAAGTATCTCAATTCTGGCTGTTCA
This sequence comes from Psittacus erithacus, assembly GCA_009867235.2. Taxonomy (NCBI): domain Eukaryota; kingdom Metazoa; phylum Chordata; class Aves; order Psittaciformes; family Psittacidae; genus Psittacus; species Psittacus erithacus. Next base: position 72,483 of record WYDI02027156.1, on the reverse strand, counting down.
AAGGAGCCTAGGTACCTCAGGTGGAAATTTGAGCATTCAGAACCTTTGCTGAGTTCTAGCCCTGGAAATACAGTCACCAGTTGATGGCACATTTTCAATAATAAAGGGCTCTGGTGCGTGTATGACCACTTGTCCCCACTTGTAAGAAGCACGGAGAGGATGATGAACACCAGCACAGCAGCACTGCAAGAAGATTGCAGACAAAACAAAACCAAAAAAATCTTTGGAGGAGACCAGAGGGCTAGCTCTGCATTTTGCTATGTAGGCAAATGTACCATCATGGTGCCTTGGCACCATCCATCTATGTCACGTGCAGCACCAAGAAGAAGAGTCAGACCTTGGGCTGGGGGCTGCAAGCAGGCTGCAAAAGCTTTCTACAAAGCAGAAAAAAAAAGTACCTCTATGAAGCTGTGTGCCACTGCAGATAAACTGTTATTGATTGCCTGATCTGGCTAGCTTAAAAGTAGCTCAAGTGTTACTATAGTGCATTGCAAGCAACACTGGATATACATGCCTTGTCACTGAGAGTTAGGATTTAAGGTGAGAAAAGGGAGATTAGCAGGACCTCAAGCTACTAAGTTAGACTTGGGGCTGAAGGATTTCTACACCACCCACCTGTAAACACCACAGCTCTTTAAATCCAAGGGGCTGACTGCACTCATGAAAGGGAAAACAGGGCAGCAGAGAGTCTAAAGCCCTCATAAGATCTGCCCTTTCACTGATGGCCCTGTGTCTCTGTTGCCTCCTGCAGTGCTGGTTCTCCTCATCCTCTCCATGCGGCGCCAGCGGAAGCAGCCGTACATCATTGATGAGGAGGAGAACATCCACGAGAACATCGTCAGGTATGACGACGAGGGTGGCGGGGAGGAAGACACAGAGGCCTTCGATATTGCTGCCATGTGGAACCCGCGGGAGGCCCAGCTGGTAGCGAAAAACCGGCAGGACATGCTTCCTGAAATAGAGAGCCTCTCCCGATACATGCCTCAGGCATGCGTCATGGACAACAACGTCCACAACTATGTGCTTGCTAAGCTGTATGAAGCTGACATGGACCTGTGGGCGCCTCCCTTCGACTCCCTCCAGACGTACATGTTTGAAGGGAATGGCTCAGTGGCGGAGTCGCTCAGCTCCCTACAGTCGGTGACGACAGACTCAGACCAGAGCTACGACTACCTGACAGACTGGGGGCCACGCTTCAAAAAGCTGGCCGAGATGTATGGCGCCACGGACAGCAGTGGGGCTCTGTGGTAACAGACGAGGAATGGCAGAGGGGTTTCCATGCAAAATGGTGTCCGGTTAGGTCCATTCTCATCAGATGCTTCCATGGACATGGGTGAGGCCTCCTAAAAAATAGCAATACGGTGCTTGGATGAGAATGGGAAGAAGGGTGTGAATGAAGGTCTCTCTGGATCAGCTTTACTCAGTTAAATTAAGTCACGCTTGTGAAACAGTGGGAAGCAGAAGGAAGAAAGTTTTTTGCCATTTTATACAGCAAAATTGGAAAGCTCCACAGCTGGAATATAATGACCTTATTCTCTTTCTCCCTTTCTTTCTCCCTTGTACATGGCAGCTTACTGAGCTCTGTACTTCTGGGTTCAAAGATCTACAAACTCCAACTGTAATCTCCAACTCACTAAGAAATTGCCAGCAGAGAAAATTTGTTCCCCACCAGTTATTTTTCTCCCATTAAAAAGGAGAAAAAAAAAAAATTACTTGCTAACAAGAGGAAGAAAAAAAAGAAAAAATGCCACAAAGCAGAAAATTGAAACTGGAATCTCGGAGGGCTCTTTATATAGGAAACCTTCTCTCTTTGTTGCTAATGGAGTCCTTTTATAATCCTTCAGAAACAAGGCTGAGGGTTTTTTTCCACCTGGCTGAGAGGGCTGGGGAAGAGGCTTTGAATTTCTGCTCTAGTTTAATGGCTGATCTATAAGTCATTGGTGTTAACACTAATCCATCTCCTATCAAGTTTTTCTTGGCTCCTTAAAACCATGATTCCACTAAACTGCTCAGAACAAAACCAGAAAATCTGCCTCTTTTGCACTGTAGATGTCTCTTCCATGTGCCAAATGTGAAGATTAGATTCTACCAATGAAAGCCAAATAAATTTTGAAAAAGAAAAAGCTATATTTGGGAACTACATGGGTTAGATGGGCTTTCCTAATCTGTGTGAGGTCAATCCAAGGGATGTTTACATACTGTAGATAACCTACTTGAACAAATGCAGTATTATAGACCAATAAATGGATGTAAGAAAATTACATGTATAAGTTTTGTATATTTGTTAATTTTGGTAATAAATATGATGTACTGCATACAGTACAGTACCTTAGCACCTCTTTTAATAAAAGTTAAACAGAAGGGAGAGTCTGATGGTAATTTATTGACTACTTTACTCACAGCAGTTAGAGTTTTTCTATGGCTTTACATGCCTTGAGCATCAAGAAAAAGTAGTTCATCTGCATTGTGTCAAGGAGACAGGCCTTCAGTTTGCAGGTTCAAGCAGATTGTCTCCTTTTATTGTTGTTCACGTGGGCATTGTCCTTAGCAGTGAATTGTAGAATCATAGAATGGTTTGGGTTGGAAGAAACTTTAAAGATCGTCTAGTTCCAAAACCCCTGCCATGGTCAGGGACGCCTTCCACTAGACCAGGTTGCTCAAAGCCCCATCCAACCTGGCCTTGAATACTGCCAGGGATGGGGCAGCCACCGCTTCTCTGGACAATCTGTGAGCCAGTGCCTCACCACCCTCACAGTAAAGAATTTCTTCCTAGTACCAGCTCAACTGCATTCTAGCCATGGTGAAGTAAAAAGAAGGCCTTGGCCGATGATTTTTGAAACATTATGGTTGGGGCATTTTGAAACTTGGACACCAGTTACACAGCCCTGACAAAATCTCATGCCTTCAGAGACGTGACAGACTGTAACATGCAATATCCATTTATGGCTATTCTTACTCTGCAGTTAAAGTTTTGATCCTGGATCTTACCCTGTTTGCATGTGTAAATGGAAAGGGGCAGGGAAATTACACTAACACAAGTTTCATGGAAGATGGCAAAAGGCTTCTGAAAGCAGAAAAGTCAGCCATGGCATTGGCAGGTATGTTTCTAGCTAAGGAATTTGTCCATCTCGAAATACCCAGAAAACAGATGCGCAGACATAACCATCCAGTTACCACACTTTTACCATGTCAGTATTGTGCTCAGTTTCTGTTGCAAATGTGTGTGAAGCACTGCTGTCTCTACTTTGCCTCATCTTAGGCTGTACCAGTTTAAGACAGAAGCCTTGTTTCCACAGAGCTGTGCAAAGTCATGTGACCTTGGAGGGCCAGGCAGCCAGCAAGATAAAAATAGTTTAGGGACTTCTCTAACATCTGCTCACCTGACATGATGAAAAGCTGTGCCTTCACAAACACAGTGTGCTGTGGGTTCTACTTATCACTTGAACCTGCCTTACACCATCACAGAAGAAGCACTGAAAATTATGTTATAATGATTCTTTTACTTATCCTGGAGCACTTGTGCTCATATATCACATTGGTTTTATAACACTAGACAAAGGACTGCAACCACCATGATCAAGGAAATGGCATAGAGCATGCAAACCTGCTATTGAGAGACTTATGAGAGCTCCTTAACCTCCTGATGCAACAGGAATCACAGAACGTAGGGTAGAAAGGAGCAGGAGAGGACATCTATTCCACCACTTCCCTGTCTGGATTAATCATCAGTTTTATACACTTCAAGCAGATGCCTGTTTATTCTTAAAAACCCCAACTGTTAAGGCTTTGTAACCTTTCCAGGAATCTTCCACTGCATCAATATATTCAGTGCTGAAAGCCTTCCCTCAGAAGTACAAGGCAAGTACCCCTGTCGTACAGGCTGCATACAGACTGGGATGAACATAGATAATTGTTCCTCTGTATGGCTATGGTTTGGTATTTTCAAACCATTATTGTTTCTCCTTTTAGTCACAGTCTACAACAACAAAAAGCTTCATGTCCTGATACCGCAATGCTTTCCTTGTCCCATTGTAGCACAGTGGGAGGAAGGGGGGTGGAAATGCAGCCCATAGTCTTATTGTCTTCAACTTGAAGGTACCTACTGCATGCACTGAGGTTTTCTTGAGGCAAGTTGCTCCAAGGTATGGTTTTATACCACAGAAGCCACAGCAGTGGCTTCTTCAAGACATGTTATGTAGCAGCTGAGATCAGCTTCCTAGGTTGTGTATCACCCAGTGCAAAGGACCAAAACCACTTTGGCTAGGTGCTTGCACTCACACCATAGGGAAGCCTTTGAACCCACCTTCTTGAGCTGCCTGCCACCATTAGGCTACCTGATTATCCTCTCGTTTGCCTCAGCTTGTGAGCACAGTCAGTAGCTGGACAGCTTGATGCTGTGACACTTCCCAGCTGGTGTTTAGTAGGCACTTGGCAGCCTGGCTGGGCTTTTTCCATTTTATGGAACAGGTGACTGCTTTTGCAGTCTGCGAGATCTCCATGCAAACAACCAACACTTGCATCTATCACCCTCCCACAAACAAAACTGAAGAACACTCTGTTTTTACAAATGAAGTGTAAATACGATCTACTTACAGACACATCAGGGCTCAGCAGGCACGGCCCAAACTAGAACAAGGGAGGAGACTCTAAACCCAAAGGAAACATGGTGCCACAGACTGGCAGTGAAGCAAACATGCTGATCACAGAGGTCCTCAGTTTCCTGCCCTGCGGCTTCTCAAGTCCCTGACAGTGTGCACGAACATTTGCAGCACTACATAAAATCTGGTAATGAGCCAGGGAACTCAGCTTGCCATGGTGGACAGGCTATGCTTTGCCACACTAGCAGACACCTCCGCTACACAAGCAGACGCCTCCAACTGACAGCCTCAGTCCTGCATAGGACCCACACTCTACCAACTGCCCTGGTGTAAGGGCAGAAATATCAGAGTGCCAAGGCAAGACTCTATATGGCCTCACCAGTGTCCTCAATCCCCAAGGCTAGCCTGAACCCATACAGCTTTTATCACTATTCATTTCATTTTGTTTCTCTGATGACATATTTCATTTCCACAGCTGCCAGTTCTCAAGGAAAAACAAAAGGACTTACCATCCAGGAACAGGCCCCTAGTTTCAGCTCTGGCTGAAAAGAAATGGGTCAGAGGTAAATATAACAGGGTATGAGTCATTTTACTAATTCCGGCCACTTAAAAATTGAGCATATGGTCTAAGCAACTCTTCTAACCTCTCCCTCTAACTAACTGAGCTAGACAGAGAGTGATTCCTTCCCTCTGTCCTGACTATCTGTATGACTATGTCTATATATGTCTATGATCCTCTGGAGGTGCTTCTCTCAGTTAATAGCCTGGCCTCTGGGGACCTGTGCATGCAGTTCAGAGTCTGGCCATAGACATTGACATTCTTAAGCCCCCTGTTCTACGTTTGATTTGATGAGTGACCATGGGCAAACACTACAGTCTTTGATATTTTCCTTTTCCCTTCCTACCATCCGTCTTGTCTAGGTGGATTGTACCACCTGCCATCTCTTATATTGCATCAGCTGCCACACCTAGGCTCCGAGCAGCAGTGTTCTTTAAGCTGTCTGCCAAAAGCCCAGATCTCTTCAGAGCAAAATGCAGAACTCAAGAATGCTAAAAAGAGTTAACATCATTCCTTCTGTTATAAATTTTCTTGCAACGCTGTGTTTCATTTGCTCCTGCATTGCCCATTCATCCAGCTTTATTAGGTCCCTCTTGATTTTGTCATTTCTCCTCCATCTTTTGTTGCTCTGACTTATTTTATTCCACCATCACATTTGCTGCCTACAATCCCCTTTTAGACCATTCATTAAAACCAATAGTGACACAGATCCTTGGAGGATTTACTAGCCTGTGCCTGGCTTTTGCTTGGTGCAACTGTCATATACCACAAACTAGAACCTGCTGCATTGCCTGCTGCCTGACGACAGCTCTCAGGAACCATAAAACCAGATGGACAAATGTCTCCCAGAGGTCTGCCCTGTGCATGCACCATATCTCACATGTCCTGGCCACACGTAAGAAAAACAAGGCATTCAAAAGAGGCACAAATTATACCTGACAGACTCCAGAAAAGTTTTGACCTGGACAAGCTCGAAGTTGAGGATATAGTTGCTTTTGCCTTTGTGTTGCGAGGGTCTTATTACTAAGGTGCTGCCAGATGTGATCACTTTGGTATATGCTAGCTTATCTATCAGACCAACCCATTAGAGGCTGCTGCTCCCCAGGAGAGAAGGTGGGCTCAATAACAAGTGAAGATGGCATAAGAGGAAGTCCATACTGTTGCAAGCTAAATATGTTGCTGCTTTCCGTCCTCCTGTCTGTCAAAATGTGAGGCAGCCCATTGCATCCTGCTCAAGAAATACTCCGCAATACATTCTTTTTACATGCAGCTGTTGTAAACAGACAGTGAGTATTTGAAGACGTTCCAATATGTGTCTGCTGAGATTCACAGCACTTGGAAGAGAAGGAGCTGCCTTTCACTCAGTAATGCCCTGTGTCTCAAGGAAATGCATATGCCATCAGAGTGCTCCAAGATAGCCACTGCTACAAAACAGCTGTATCACCTAAGGGATTCGTTCCCATGCACAGAGGTCAGTGATTTGTCTCTCATTTGGACTGTAATGCATTAATAATCTGTATCAGTGCATCCTCTTTAAACAGACGGAGGAAAATTAGCAGGAACAGCAGTGAACCCGAGGTGAAGTCAGAGCTATGATCCAAGGAAAGCAAGAGGGGCTGGGGAGTCTCACTGCCAAACAGAGGCTTTAGGAACAGATTTTCAGTTTTGCTTTCCTATATCAGCTTTCTAAAGATCCTGCCAACAGTGATATGCAGGACATTTTACTGTTGGCCTCAGAGGTGGAAAATCAGGCCACCTGTATCACTGGCTCTGAGCAGCAGCAGCAGTGCAATGCTGATACTACATGTCCCAAAAGACATTAGTGTAATATGGTAGAGAAGATGGGAGACAGCCACTTTACAATGATTTTTAAAAATCATGTAATTTTTTTGAAGAACTGATGTAGAAGACAGTGCACTGTCTGAATATCACTGTCAGAACTCATTTGTAATTAAGCCCACCATTAAAGAATGGGCATCTTGGGGAATTTGAATTTTCAAATTAACATCTTAATATCTATAAGCCAGTCCCACAATGACTGATCCTATAATTTTTTCTCAAAGATGCATGAGTTTCAACATTTAACACTAGAGGCAAAAGTGCTCACCATGCCATATAACAACAATAACAAAAAAAATTAACAATGATGTCTATCCTAACAATGAGTCAGATTTTGCTCCTGTTTTGCGGGAAGGGTTAAGGCTCCCAGATCCACCTGGGGACTTGGGAAGCTGAACTCCTAGTTAAAGGCTCCTTATTTCCAGGTATTCATCCTGACAAGCAAACATGGGTAAGTCAGAGTACAAATGATCCTGCTCAGCAGCAGAGTACCATTATGGGTGCTGAATAGGAGATTTTGCCTTTTCCACCATGCCTAGAAAGAGAAAAATTTGGAAAATCTCATTTAGATGATGTTCGGAGCATGCATACAGCCTTAAGCAGTGTGCAATGCCATGTTCCTCCCAGCACAGCTTAATGCTCTTGGGCTCCACTGACACCAGCCCTTCAGCACAAGGGCCTCCCCTCCCAGGTGGGAAGGACAAAGGAAAGGAACGAGAGATCTTCTTGAAACCAGTAGTGAAGATAACCTATGGTCAAGGGAACATACCCTCCCTCTTGCTCCCACTCATAAATACAGAAAACCTCGCTGCATCCATTGTTCCGCTTTTACAATGGGAAGAGGGTTTACTGCCATGATCACTGCAGATCATCAGAGCCACTGCTGGTACCCAGTGAGTCTCTGAGTGCCCAGTATTACCTTAACCTGGTCACCATTCAAATAATGGAGAAATCAGGAAACACAAGAATCCCCTTTTTCCCTCAGGCGTAGATGTATTTCCAAGGAAACTTCATTTTATGGTTCCTGAGTATTTGAAACTCTCAATTACTATTCAGCCAGCTGTCCTACCACTAAAGAAATCAAAAGTCAATGTTGCATTTACAACTCAAAACAGATGAGCAGGATAAAAATGTGTGAAAGCTCTTATTAAATCTTATCATCCAGAGTTAATTGTCAAGTGTTTTCATAAACTGAGTAGTGAACAACACAACACAAATTATGTGTAATTTTAAGAAATTAGAGATAATGTTAGTATTTTAGAAACATCACTCACAGTGAGAGAGCTCCAAACTGACCTATTTATAAGATACTAAGCCTCCTTCACCTTCCCTGGAGAATTTTAGCCATCTCATGGATCTGCTTGATAAATGAACAGCACATTCAAAGATGTGGTAAACTGTTAGCTTTGCTTAGAACAACATCAGATTAAACAAACGTGTTCTGTCAGTATTTTCTGATGGGGCTAAGCCTAGAGCTTTGCCAGCCCTGACTTCATTCACAGGTTGGTGCAAGAGAAAATAATGTCATTAAAAAAGTGGCTCTGTCCTACAGTTAGAGTTCAACTGCATAACCCACTGCACCAGCCTCCCCGATAGCAAGTCTGGTGAAGGAAAAGGCTAAAAAACATCCCCAGTGTTCCCAGTACCATATTTTTATATCTGGGCTCACAGAAAGCAAGACATCTCCCACCAACACTTTGGTGAACAGCCACAGCCCTGTGTAAGCCACATACTGCCAAATGTGCTCTCCCAGCTCATAGCTAACAAACAGCACCAAAGCACGATGAGACTTGGGATCTGGGTTTGACCTTAATGCTGTCGGTACATGTGAGTATGATGAATTTTCACAGTCTCTCTATCTGTTCTGTGGATTTCCACCTAACATACCACAGGGATAACTATCTTTACTACCCACTTTAAAGTAGCATAACAATGCAAAGAGTTTTAGTCTTTATTTAAACAGACTGCTAAGCATTTTAAGGCCCAAGGCACATACTAGATAGGATATAAAACTGCAAATTTCTTTTCAAAAAGCACATACCTTTCTAGCTCTGCGAAAAGAGAAAAAGAAGGATGACTCATGAGTAGCAGATGTTGGCAGCATCTCTTAATGCATTACTGGAAGGTACTCAGAAACTGTAGTGATGCAGGCTTCCTTAAAGCATACCTAGAATAGAACTGAGCAAAATGCTGTAGAAAACAAGATCCTAATCCATCTCTTTTGTCTCACTTTATCAGTTGTAGTCACAATATTTTGCCTCTTTGTCAGACCTCTACAAAAACATCAAAGCACACAGTAAATATGAATTACTGCAGCAGCACAGCATCCTTGATGAGTATGGTGACTCTGTTATCAATAGCCCTTAGAGAGCATTACATTTTAATACTATTGTTAAAAGGAAATCAGATGAGCGTCTTGGTGCAGCTCAGCACGATTTGAGACCAATAACACAGCAGATCCCAATTTTCCAGAAAAATGTAGAACGGATCTAAAAATTAAATGTCTAATCTCTTTCTATAGACAACAGAAAGAGAAGAGGATTCCCCAGCAAGTAGACCATATTACCTTAGTCACCCTTTTCAGGAGAAGAGTTGGCCCCTAGAGGGGTATTTCTTTCTTCTCAGGCCATTGGCTTCTGGCTGTGCAGGAGTTGTCCACATGGGCCAGAGGTCCTCAAGGAACTGATGAGGGATCCTGACAAATGACTGCCCATCTCCAACAGGGATGAAGAGAGGTTTCACTGAGATGTTAGTGCAAGATACACTAGTGAAAAGTAAAATCTCAGAGGAAACCAAATTGGTTGGGTATCCATTGTGCTTCACACACTGCTTCACAAGGATGTATAGCCCAGAAAGGACGCAAGAACCTGCCGCTGCTGGTGGATACACTTGCTGTCAGCATTAATTACCACCACCATGGCTGCTCAAACCAACATGTGGCAAAACATGCTTGTATAAAATACAAGAACATGGCACTGATTTTGTACATAGTTGTGGTAAAGACTTTATTTAGACCTGTAACAAGTCATTTTTTCTATTACTATCAGATCTCTGTCTACAAAACAAAGATAATGGTCTCCTCCATCTTAGTTACGCTGCTTGTAAGGCCAGGGAAGCATCTCTCATTTCATGTGTGGATAATGGCTACTACAATGTATCAGAATTATAAGAAAAATTACTCTATTTAGCCACTTTTGCTGTAACATCTTCCCTGCCAGCTTGTGTCTGCAACTCATTGTCCTGTCTCTGCCAGTAAATACTGTGATAGCATCTAAAAGCAAAACACAGCTGTAGTGAAATATCTGATCAGCTTGCAGCAGATCAGCTTGCAGCCATTAAAGAAATAGAATGCTGGCGCTTCATTTTTGTTTAAAATATCATTACTGGGAACAAGTAACCTCTCTCTCTGCCTTTGTGCTTCAGTGTACACGTTAGGCTTTTAAACCTGACCTAGTTTTGGTTGGAAAGTTTTGTAGAAAGAACCTACAGACATCATGGCCATTCACGTTATTTTTCCTGTTAATACATTATCAAAGCTGAAGCATCTCCCTTTGCTGAAAATGAGGCACGGGATCAGGAGCCACAGCATGGTCAGGCTCTAATATAACTTCTTGCAAGCCAGCTTTGCCGTTACACATGCTGGCCTCCTGCATCTTCTCATTCATTTTGACTTCCCTGATGTTCCACATAGCCAATGAAGTCCATGCCGACCCTACAATGGCTCCAATGACACCACTCTGAGAATGGGGAAATTTCTTCCTCTGCAACGAACCATCAGGGTTGACGCTCTGCAGCAGCGTTTGTGGAGCCTGGTGATATTTCTAAGGTGCTTGAATGAGCTGAGTTTGTAGCTGAAGTCTTTCGTGGCTGGAAGCTCCTGCCTTCATAGAAGTTTGTTTTCTTCAGCTGTGCTCAGGATTTTTCTCAGTGCTGAGCTGCTTTGAGCGTGACTGATAAGGGGGTCATGAGAAAAGGACAGGCAAGACGGAGTTCACAGTCAGTAATAACTAGTTTGCATTCATGACAGCCCTTGCAGAGGGTAATTAACTCCTGAAGCTCGTGGGTGAGCTCCATCTAGCAACACAAGCATCAGAGAGGGTCAAAATGCATGAGATCACAGAGACCCCACAGAGGCTGCACAGATCCCAGACAGTTATTGGATGCAACTGGCCTCTCTCTGTTGCTTTGTGCAGGCCATGGGACCTACACAATGGGTCAGACAAGCACAAAGGTGCACAACTGAGATGTGCAAGGGGTCTCGTGTAAAGGGGCAGTGCAGCTCATAAGAAAAGGGAGGACATAGTGTATCAGGGCTGGGGAATGTGCAGATCCAAGAGCAGCAGACTTGGGGCACATTGGACAGAAAGCACTATTTAAAAGGGCTGGGAATCAGATAGGAAAGAAGCTGGAGGTATTCAGCTGAGAGAACGTTCAGTTTATCCCTGCAAGAGCACATTCAGAACATGAGAGCAGGACAACAATAATAAAAAAGCATTGATGCCACTTCACATCCTTTTAACTGAAGAGGAAAAGGGACAGAGTGTGAAGTAAGGACCGTGTTAGAAATGCCTGAACAAAGATCTGAGGATGAGCATAAAGCAATAGTTGCAGCAGCTACATCAAGCTGGAATTTCTGATGCAGGTGAGGAGGTTACACAGTCATGTAAAGCTATGGGCCAAAAAAAAAGGACACCCTTATACCTGTGCTTGCTAATTTGAACATTTCCGGATGCCCTTCTCTGGAAAGTGTCCAATCATGAGGCTAAAAGTTACACAACAATGCCAAAAAAATAAGTCTTTGATTTATATTTTTAGTGTTATTAATACCAAGTATACAGATGAAGGATAATTCATACTGGAATTAGAAGGAGATATGAAAGACAGTTAGTAATAACTCATGCGGTTGCTTTTATAGGGAGTGAAATCAGTTACATCAGTCACAAGCATTCAAAAAACCCACGAGTCAGCTATCCCCAAATTATTAAACTTTCTTTGCTTTACCGTACAATGTTTTTCTTTTCAGAAAAAAATTGAATTTTATTTTTAACAATTTGCCAGTACACTGGCAACTTTGGAGCGCATGTCCCAGAGCTTCCAGCCAGGAAAACATTGCCTCTCTAAATAATTGAAAAGCTGAGCTGCTTGTTAAGGAGGCTGGCTTTTCTAAAGAAAGCAAACAAATTGCTTGAGTTTTGTGATGAAATTCCCAAAGCCAGCAACACTGACCAGGACTCCTGGAGTCAGGTTTGGTTTATAAAAGAAGGGACTGATTTTCTTAGTATTTTATACCTAAATTTAAACCTTTGATAGGAGGGAAGGGTACATGAACAGAGAAATAAGACAGGCACAGGCTTATCGCCTGCTTTGTGGTACTGATGCATTCTGAGAGGCGATGGGTTTCAGGGACATTGTGCCAGGAAGGCCAGGCTGAGTCAGTGTCACCTCCAGACAGCTGCATGATATCACACCTCACTGCACTAACAGAACACGGAGAGAAACTGGCATCATTTTTGGACCAATGTTCTGATGTCCAGCCTTCCTGACAACATGTCCTGTGGCATAACGTATTACATGCCATAATGAGGTACATTTCATCTGGAATTCTTAATTGCTCTGCAAGTGAGTGAGGTCTCCAGGACATAGGACAGACCTATGTGAATAACCTCCTGAAAGATGTATCAAACATGAGGCACTCCAGCAGCTATGAACATCTTTGTCACACAAAGGCTTGCATGGAATTATATAGGGTCTGCAGACTTCACTGTCTGGCACCAGCTGCTTATTGGCAACCCACGTGTGTGCTAGAGTGGCACAGAAGTATTTACGGGATGCCGTCCATGCTAATATTACCTATAGTGTTCTTGCTTTCCTGTCTGTGCCTGCAAAGCCTTTCTGTGAAATGTATTAACACCCTCCTCATCTCATTAAAGTACTGTTTGCTCCTTTGCTTGTTTCATTTCATGAACTTACAGGCTGCCCATGAAAAGCAGACATCAAATGCTCAAGCAATATAAAGTAGGGAAAAAAAAATAGAAGAAAAGAGAAAGGAGGGAGGAAACACTCCCCTGAGGGAGGAAGGAGATTTCAATTTCCCATTTCAGAGAGGCTAATATAAAAAGTAAAGGAGTGGGAGGGAAGCATTCGAAAACTTCATTTGAAGAAAATGCCCTGACAGTCTCTTCACCAGCAGTAGTGCTGGGGCTGGATGACACATCTGCAGGTGAATTGGGAAAAAAACAAAAAGACGCCCTGGGTGAGTTTCCCCAGGGCTCCCACCACAGAGCCCTCCCTCTGCATGTGCAGCTCCAGCCGGAGCATGGGTGGCAGTGCTGATGCTGCTATCCAGCGGGTCCTGTCTAGGCACCCGTGGGGCTCAGTGCATCGCATCTCTCCTGGAGATTAGAAGTCTCAGTGCAGGGAGAAAGTACAAAATTTTGCTAGAAAGCGTGGCCATAAAAATAGCCAGAATTACACAGCCAGCCTAGTCATGCAGCTTCCAAGTCAGGCAGGAGGGCCTGCCAGTCCTCCACAGGGCCTCTGCAAAAGCAGGGAAATACCCTCACTCTTTCAGACTGACGGAAAGAGGGTTTGGGAATATGTTTCACTCCCAGGTTTTCACAGTCCCTGGAGCCATTCCTCAACACCACAAATAGGCATAAGTGAGCACAAGCCCAGAAAAGCCCTCAAATACCCCCAGGTTAAACCAGGTTACCCATGACTTGATCAAACCAAAACAATGTTGGACAAGATTCTATGTTATTCTTCACATGCTACTAAGAACCCCACAGGCTTCCACTGGAAAGAATGACCTGGCATCTGGCAGACATTCAATTCTGAGAGTGGTGTAACAGCCCAAAATGCAGTGCTTCCCACAGACTGAGCAAATGGCTGTGTTTCAGTCAGCTCCAGCAGTCATAACAGGGGATTGCAACAGACTTTGTGAAGCAACTTTAAAGTCAGTGTAATAATATTCACAAAGACAAGAACCAAAACTTGGAAAGGAAAATAAGCAGCCACTATGAAATACATGGGATCCTTTCTATTCCATTTCCCAGTATGGAAGACATGCTCACATAAATTGCTGGTATCATATGTGTAATTTAAAAAAACAGGGCATGAAGATGAAGATCAATCCCTCTTTACTCTAAAGAATAGGTTCATAAATGAATTATAAAGTTTCTTAAATGATTTATAGCTGTTATAACCATTTTACAGATGAGTAATACATTTCATAAGTCCATTAACAGAAGATTTAATAGATAGGCAATCAATCAGTCTGCATTATAACTAATTGACCGTATATTAAAACATCTCTCAGTGTCCTGTTAACCCCTAGTGCTCTGGTCATGAACATAGCCTTAGCACAACCCCAAGTACAAGTAACAAAAACCAGTCTCACAAAGCCATTAATCTCCAGCCCTTCACCTGCAGCACAGGGGTGAAGGAGTGTAGCTAACTTGTCAGCCTGCCCCTGAAGGTCAACAGGCTCCTGCTCTTGTGGAGCAGTGGAAAATGCGGCATCTCCCTTCTCATTATCTAGATATCTGCTAGCAAACATTTCTGACAGGGCTCTCTATCATGCCTACCATAACCCTGGGACACTGATATTCCTCCTTTGCTCTTTAGTATTTAGTACTTCACCTATAGGAAAGGTCAGCTAAGAGGCATAAGAGGACCCCATTGCTCATTTATAGAAACAGACTACGATGAAATGCACTTTTCAGCACTCTTGCTAGACAACTCTCTACTCCATTCTCCACACTCAGTAAGCAAGACTCTTTATCCTTATCCACTAAAATATGTATCATAAGAGAGATCACACTCACACATGCTGACTCAGGACCATGTCCTTTTTGAAAACAGTTTACCCTCTTTTCCAAGTCCTACATTGAGGAAGGCTAATTCTGTGTCTAGCCCACTTCTATTTTATCCATCAAGGGAAGAGGCTGGTGTCAATGTTTCTGTAGGAAAAGCAAATACAGTCAGAACCTCAGGCCTGTTGAGATACGAAATGTCTGCACTAAGAGCAGCAGCTGCAACCCTCATCTGATTAAGGTTGCACTGAGATCACCTGCCAAAGGGTCACAGGGTCTGTGTAGAAATATGCTTCCTGGCTTCCTGGTTAGTTTTTCAGATTTCAAAAGTATCTGCAAACATTTGAAAAGACACACATGCAATTTTAAACACACGCTACCCCACAAATGTAAAATACAAAAAATCTGACAAACCTTCACTTGCGCAAGCTTTCAGAGGCCATATGGGTTACTGAATACTCCTGTCCCATAGGAAAAGTTGAAGTTCACACGCTAATCAACTGCAATCTGGCTGAAAAGAAATTTTGTTTTTCTCAAAATAGTACACCCTGCTTCATAGCAGTGCTAGAGGCCTAACACCACAAAACCAAACTGTACTTCTCCCGGTAGGAGAAGCATACTCCCTGTGTGTGCCTTATGGCATTGTGGGTATGAACATCTTGGCACTGGTATATTCATCTGGCAATAGTGGAGTGGCCATTCTCCACTGCAGAATCAACTTCTTCTAGGGTCTTATCATTGGATGGATCTGTCACTCAGCAAAAAGAATCACATTCACCATCATCTGCCTTTTGTGATGATCTGTGCACACAGACAGAGAAGGGGGAAAAGAATAAAACACAAAACCAATCACTGTCACTGTAATGTATCCACGCTCAAAGAAATGCAGTCATTGCTGCAGACTGGAATGGCGCCAGTATTATTTTTTGCTGCACTAGATGTGCAACTCAGCTGCCCTATTCAGCTGCGTATTGCTGCCAGTCTGATTACTCAGACTCACATCACAAGGGCTGTAAAGAAGTTTTTAGAGAACTAGGAAGGAAGGGTAAAACAGTGCCACAAAGAAGTGAGCTGAAGGCACCCAGGTTTAAGAGAAGCTGGATTCTCTTCATGCAGAATGTCTTATCTTCCCAGCCAGTAGACTGCAGGAAGGGCAAGCCATTGTGTATTGTACAAATAGACAGAATACCCCAATAAGTAGACAAGCTGACAAATTTGGAAGACAAAAATACAGTGTAAGAAAGAGCAGGCCACAGCCAAGGAGCTGTTTCCTTTCATCCTGGAGGTAGAGGATGAGCCAGAGCGGACTCTGCAGTGGAAAAGGAAGTTAACAGTCTTTTGGGGCTATTTCTCCTTTTTTCTACACTGCGGTCTTACACGTTTTGTGCGTTTTGGTGACCTTTAGACAATTTTTCAAGGCATGGATCCTGTGGCTCCATCTCTGCAGGCACTGGGGGTATCTGACAATGGTGACAGTTCCTGCTCTCACTGAAACCAGCACACTCATTTTAAGGGCACATGTTTGGACCTTAAATTTTAAAAGCTGGGGAACCTTTATGACATATCCCTGCTACAACAATTTCTTGCCCAGAATTCCTTTAAAAATCCTTCCACTGCCACTTCACAAATAGCACATGTGACGTCTCTCAAGTTAGTTAGTTTTCAGGGAAGGACACGTAACCCAAAATGCTACCTCTTCAGCTGACTCCAGCTGCTGCAGCTCTTTTTTTTACTTCAAGGGGAGCTGCACCTCTTTGCCTATACTTAGATTCACATCAGGGTTCAGACTGCAAGCACCATCAGATTATTAGTAGAAGACCAAAATTACAGACAGCCCTTCCAATCCCATGCAATGATACATTCAGTAATTGAGTTTATAGTTCAGCACATTTTGTAGCAAGCGGTTAGAAATAAGGGGAATTAGTAAAACTAAGGGGAATTAGTAAAACTATAAATTGCTGGAGGAAGAAGCACAGCTGAACCTAAAAGGAAAAACAGCTTTCCTACTGACAGACAACAAAGCATTTAAGGAAAACTGTTCTGAGAATGGTGAAAAATTAAGGTGATCCAGATGATAAATGGGGATCTCTTATAGAGGGAATGCTATGCCTATGAACTAAGAGAGCTCTGCTTCACCTAGTTACAGCAAAGAATGGGCAGAAGGAGTAAAAACCTTGGATGTTACACTGTCTTCTCTTCTGTTTCTTCATGAAGGTTGATCAGCATGCTAGAAGGCAATCATGTCCTTCAGGTAAGTGGAAGAAGTCTGAACAAGTGAAAGCTGCAGACACTAGCAGGCTGCTCTCAGAACTTATTATATGGTGCTTCCTCAACAAAAAAATAGTTCTGTACATAAACCTGCAAATTTTGGATAGTCAGACCCTAGGCACATAGTTATTAGCAGATTAACTCATCTATCTGGAAGTAGTAGTCCTTGGAACACCCAAGGATATCATTATTTTGTTCCAGAGAAATCTAACTGCATTCAAATCTCAAAGGATGTCCAAATCGCAAAACTGAAATTGTCCGAGCTCCAAGGAAACATACAGTATTCTAAAGCCAATATAAAACCAGTTTTATAACTCAGATTTTTCCAAGGTCAGGTGGCAGCGCCAAATACAAAGCTTGCCCATTGCTCCTTAGTGTAGCTGGGAAAACAAAGAAAATGCAATCTCTGGTTCTGCTTTTGGTCTAAGAGGAATTCAAGGACAGCAAAACACTAAGCAGACAGCTTACTGCCTTGCCAGAAGGAACTCAGATGCTAAAATGACATATGGCCCTGTACAGAATAGAATAACAGAGCTTTATGGCCACACAAATAAGACAAGATATCCCTCTCAGTGTAATTATTTGAAAACTTTGGATTCTCCAAACACAATGCATTGTCCTCCACTGCACACACAACTGTCTTAAAAAGCCGTTATTATTCACAGGCAGGAACCTGAACAGCTGTCAAAGAACTGAATACTGAATGTTTCAGTATTCAGAAAACAGACTAAGAAACTTGGTGCTGTTCAGCCTGGAGAAGAGACTTCACAGCAGCCTTCCAGTATCTGAAGATGACCTACAAGGATGCAGGAGAGGGACTCTTCATCAGGGACTGTAGTGATAGGACAAGGGGTAACGGGTTCAAACTTAAACAGAGGAAGTTTAGATTGGATATAAGGAAGAAGTTCTTTGCTGTGAGGATGATGAGGCACTGGAATGGGTTGCCCAGGGAAGATGTGAATGCTCCATCCCTGACAGTGTTCAAGGCCAGGCTGGACAGAGCCTTGGGTGACATGGTTTAGCGTGAGGCTTCCCAGCTTATGGCAGGGGGGTTGGAACTAGATGATCTTAAGGTCCTTTCCAACCCAAACCATTCCATGATTCCATTCAAATTCAAGTCTGAAAGCTATTAAGCATTTATGGTAATGTTAACCACTGTCTTAAGTAGCCACTGATTAGTATAGAGCTAGTTAATACAGCTGTTCTTTGAACAGGTGGACAGGTTTTTAATGACTGAAAGTACTACATATGTTCCAGATCATATGAAACAGTAGATTCATTCTTCAATAAACATTCACTTTCAGGAAGATGTTATAGATAATATTACCCTAATGTGTGGTTCAAGCAGAGATTACAACAGCAGCTCCTAACATGGTACTAAGAGTTATTCATCTTTCAAAGCTCATATAGAAGTTACTGCTTCTCTACCCCTGCCCCACAGTGGGGTAGATATGAATGTGCAATATCCTGTGATAAAGGGTGGTTTTAATTCGTTTCCAGTCTCAGCAGCGATGCAGAGCAAGTAAATGCTAACAGAAGTTACAAATACATACTTTCTGGAATAGTAATTCAGAGGGGTCTTGGCTTCCTGAACATAGGCATGAAGTACCATTTTAGATGCCTTTATGTATGTGAGACATCCATGTGAGGCTGACACACATGACATGAGACTGCAAATCCACACCCATCTGGAGAAGTAGCTGGAGTGTAGGAGATGGAGGGCATTTGAAAGGGCACTATGACACCTCAGTTTTGAAAACTGGGTCCCATTGCTAGTCTTTTAAAACTTTCAAGTGCAATTTACTCTGTGCATATTTGTTTGCTGCTTGTATGTGATTCACACCATGCACTCTCTAACCATATCACTTTAATTATAACAGTTCTATCTGCCCTGATTTTGTCCTACAGCAATTTTTAGTCCAGATGAAACAGTTTTGTGAAAAGATCTTTTGACTCTACTATGAAAGAATTAACAACTTCACTGCTTTTCCAAGTAGAAAAATTTAGAAGACTCATTCTCACAGGTACATAGAGTACTTAAAGCCACATGACACTGCCAATAAATTATATGTTTTTTCCCTTTTAAGTTATCAGCTTGAATCCCATTCAGCTTGAGAGGATGGTATGGCTCACTCCTGAATTAATTTCTCACATTCAAGTCTGTGTTCTGGAACAGGCTGTTAAAAATAGAATCCAGAACAAGTTTTTTCTTGCACAAGTTGACACTATCATTGCCAACACAAGGAGGACCAGGCATAGAAGCGGCCAGGTTAACCCTATGCTTCTCCATGCCTCCTAACAGCCAGGTATTAGCAAGGTCAAAAAAGCACAGGCTTTCTGATGTAAGAATTTATCCTAAATTTGCGCTCTTGGTGCTCCAGAAGTCACAGTGTCTACGCATCCCTGACCCTTAGGCATGACAGCTCTAAAACTGTTTCCCCTTCTCACCAATCCCCAGTAAACTGCATTTGATGGAAGAACAACATAGTGACTCAGTTACATTGTGTGTTCTGTAGTCCATGTTATCCTTTGTGTATTCCACCATTTCCAGCATACAGCTACTCTAAATAATTAATAAGAGATAACACCAGCATGCTTAGCTGAGCTAAACCCTTTGCAAGTTGCCGACCAGTCCTGTTTACTTTCATTTAATGTCATTGTTACACTAGAAATACTTTTGCTCCAAAGAGACAGGACACACACACAAAAAAGGAAAGGAAAGGCAGTGCTCGGGCTTCCTTGTCCTGATTTTGCCCTGGGGCAAGGCACAGCTCCTGCTGCGTGCTATGAGCTGTAACCTGCACGCTGGTTAAGAGCCCTGCTCCGACTACACTCAAGGGAAGCAGCACAGTCACAAACACAAGATCAGCATTTTTTAAACGTAAATTGAATCATCATTTCTGGGTTGTTTTTTTTTCCCCATGGGAAAAGTTTACGATGCATTAAACAGCACACTCGGACAGGGAACATGGATAGTACAGTAACCTGAAAAATTCATGTTCAGTAACAGTTAAAGTGACCTTAGCGGATGTAGTGATGCAGTCAGGTCTGCGTCCCACAAGCTCAGCTGACTGCAATCAAAAGGAAAAGAGGGTATCAATACTTTAAAGTAACTTATTTACTCATCAGAAAGTAGAAGATGTCTGGTTATACACAGCAAAAAGCATCAATATCTGCAAATGAAAGAGGAGTGGGAAGAGTTTTGTGGTTCTTTTTTGTTTGTTTGTTTTGTGGGTATTTTTAATTGCTGCAGCAATGATATTTGATAACGCAAGTCCTAAGAACCTCAGTACACAGCTACCCATCAGTTTTGCTCTGACTCCTGTTCCAGCCTCCTTTCCATTCCACTCATCCTGTTCCAGCCTCCTTTCCATTCCACTCATCCTGTTCCAGCATCTCTTCCATCAACTCAAACCTGTTGCATTATTATTATTGCTGTTGTTAAAATGTTATCATTACAGAACATGCTTTCTTTCCTTGAATACTTACCTGTCCTCATGAGAAAAAAAATGAAGTATTCACTTTTTC
This sequence comes from Psittacus erithacus, assembly GCA_009867235.2. Classification (NCBI taxonomy): domain Eukaryota; kingdom Metazoa; phylum Chordata; class Aves; order Psittaciformes; family Psittacidae; genus Psittacus; species Psittacus erithacus. The sequence continues at coordinate 51,877 of WYDI02027156.1, read as the reverse complement.
AATGAAAAACAGATTTTCTGAACGTTTTGACAAGTTATTTAAAATTATTTCAATTCTTCATGAGAAAAACCTCACCCAGTTTCCTGGTTCCTCCTAATGTTTTATCTACCTTACAGTTTCCTCAATATTGGAAATTACTTTTTAAACACAAATTTAATGTGGTTTATTGGTTCTTACAGCATATGCAAATAATAATGATCTAAATATCCTTTTTTCTAATAAAAAGCAGGGGGACAGATTCACAGGGGAGAATCCCCTTTACAGAAGCAATCAATAAAAGGCAAACATTATGGCTGCTTTTATTGACTTAAGTAGCAGCTGGTAGGTGCTGTCTTCTTAATAACCAGGAAACTCATTGAAAAATAAGATGGAAATAATGAACTTGAGAATTCACTTTTTAAGGTTTAACTGAGGGAGTGTACCAAGAGAACATTAATGTCTTCTTCCACTCCCAAAATAATGTAGTCCTTGAAATTCTAAGTCAAAGAAACCTCACTCTATCCTGTGAAAAATTGTATTTACCTATTCCAGCTTCATTTTTATCTTGCACAGAGAGCAAAATCAGGTTTCTCCCTTGCTTCTTGCATTACTGCTTGTATCACTGCTGAGTGCGGCAAACAGGCTCTTAAACTGGTGTCACAGTGTATATTGACCTGTACAGGTTTAGAGATCTCGATTGCAATTTAGCTGTAATGAGGGCTAAGATATTGCCAGTTACTGCAATTTTAAATCTTGAGAAACAAAATGATCATACAGCTGAGCATTTGAATGCTGACAATCGTTTATGTTTAATTAATCTGGTGATTAATTAAGAAGTCCTCAAAATAGCAAAGACTCACTTAAGAGTTATTTAAGAAAAAAATCAATCAATCTCCCCTGCAGCTTTTTTGTTTCCTTTCAGCACAGTCTTAGGCTGCTTTCTCCAAGGAAGAGAGGACATGTCTGTTCAACTGCAATCCACAGAAGACTTTACACAGCTGATATGGGGACCTGTAAAGTGCTTTTTGCTTCACTTTCTTACCTCCTCAGACAATACCTTGTGGTGAATAGGTACATGAGAATATGAAATCTAGGAAAAGCCATATCTTTCCTCAGAAAAGGGAACACAAAAGAGGAAAAAAGCGCCCAAACGGATGAGCATCCACTAGCAAGGAGCATTTCCAGGAGTTATCCAGTTGGAGCTTAAGCAGTTACTCACTGTCTCTTTTAGTTTGCATTGGTTGTACAAAGTTAATTCCTTCCTACCATGCAAGAGTAGCTTAACTCTCCAAATGAGACCAGAAAAGTATTTCAGATGAGTAAGAAAAGAGAAGCACTCAGTTAAGCCGACAGTCATTAGTGACTTCTCATATCCCCACAGTACTATGAGGAAGTTTAGGCTTCAGTTCACAAACAAGCAATGCGATGCAAAGATGACGTGAAGCCATTTTTCAAGAGCTACATGTCAGATCAGTGCCTGAGCCCAGAAAGAGCAGAAGGATCCAAACTCACATCCTTCTTCTCACTCTGCTGGAAAGCATCTGCACCCCTAATCTCAGCTCACCTCAGTGGGAGATGATGATGCCAGAGCCAGTGTGAAGGTCATTGTTAAAGGTCTATCCAACTACATACATAATTGGTGAAGTAAAAGAAATGCTATGAGATGCTCCCCCTGCTCCAAAAGTGAGGAAAATGTTGTTATTTAACTCCCTGTACTAAGACAGCATGGGTCTATTCATCGGCTGCAGGGAGCCTAGTCTGCATTTAGGAAATGGAATTTATAATGCAGTACTATACTCAATGTCAGTTCCCAGAGGACAGTCTGTGCCATCTCTGTTGCTCTAGTGGAAGTGAACAGCTGCTTTCTAAATTTCCCAGAGCCCTGGTGCAAAATAAATCTTTTGCTCTCCACTTCATTTTAAAGAGCAACAATGGCTGGGCAGGGAATATATGCAGGAGAGAAGCAAAAGCAAAGAATGAATTGTTCTGTATCATTTTGCTTTTGTATAATCTGTAAAGTTATCATTTAAACTTACAAAACTGGCAAAACTAAAAATACCACTATGGGTGCAAAAGAGTAACTGCCACAAGGTACAAAGATCACCTCCCTCTTCCCCTCCCCAAACTATATTCACCCTTCCCTGTTCCACAAAGTCCTCACTAAAATAAAGGGAAAGAAAAATTAATCTGTAAAATTAAACATATTTCATCCAACAGAAAGAAACAAATTTGGAGCAAACAATATATAGATTTGCTTCAGTTTCTGTAAGCTAACTTTCAAGGGACTAAGGTCAAGACTGTCTTTCTTCCTTTTCACTTCTTGTTTTTAGCAGATTTATACAGCTCTGCTGACTTAGTACACTGCAGACAGAAATCCAGTTTGCAAAGCAGAAAAGCCAATTGTTTGATCTGAAGAGGTCACAAAACTAGTCTTAGATTATTAAGACATTACAATATTTTAGTTTCTGGTCACGTGGGACTCCAAAGTTTTGTCTTTTAAAAGGTGAGACAAGTCTTTACATTCTTTGATTAAGAAAGCTGAAGGGGGTAGCTCCTTGACCTTTTTGTCCACTTACCATTTGTCCTACATGTTTTTAAGCTTTCCTCCGAGTGTTCTTTTTGAGAACACACCTATAGCAGAAAGAGGTGTTGGTATCAAAGCCAAGATACACTGGGGAAGATGGTAAGAGCAAGCTTGCTTTCTTGTGCTCTCACTCATGGGGAGATGATTTCTAATGAATTTCAGTGTTTTCACCACCTGTCTACCTTCTCAAACACCAGATGCTTCAGCTCACACAAGCTTACAGTTATGGTGATGCAGTTTACATTCAGTTTTACTAATGGATAGCGTGTCTAATTGACAGAAATTTGCCGGGTGTCTCAGCTTCACCTGGAGTTCAGTAGCGTGCTGCTCTATCTGCAAATGCATTTATGGTTTAAAGGAAAAATGTCTCATCTCTCATTTATTAATTAGAAAAGACAAAGTAAATAAATAGTAACATATATACTTTTATACACCCATTCTGCTCTCTCATATATATATCTCCATTTATGCACATGCGCACAAACTCAAATGCATGAACTGTAGATTATATGCATTCACATATACATTAATTTAATGTCCTCTCTTCTTTCATCAACTATCCATAATAATCCATTGTATTCCCCTGGGTACTAAGTCATCAAAGCCACTTTAAACCTCTTCTTGAAGATCAAATGGCTCTTTAATCCATTTATTTACAGTTTACTGAGTTATAGAAAATTAATCAGGATCTTAAGTTAGCTACTGCAGCAAGCCTCTTCTGAAGCCTGCTATCATTATAAACAGCAATTCTCAGGGAGCCAACGGGATGAGGAAAGAAAGAAACAAATCTCCTGATGCCTGTTCTTCCCATCAGCCACAGTCAATGACTGCCTTTTTCTGATCCTTGTTTGAGCAAACTGTAGTACATCAAATCCATTTAAATGAATTTGAGCTACTAAGGTAGCAGAAGAACTAATTAAACTTTGTAGTTAAGTTCTTCATATAGTGTCTCCTGGCGTCTAGCAGACTGAGCTGGATATTTCCTTCTGAAGTTAGTTGGGCACAATAATGACCAATATGTGAGAAAAGTGTGTGAGTTGCACAAGAGAGACCACACTTCTTTGAACTCTGCTAAAGTTTCTCTTTAATGTTCCATGTCTTTCTTACACAGAGTTCTGTATACTATGCAGCCTACCAATGAATATTTAGTGGCCAACTTTCTGGATATTATCAATACTGAACCACTATAATCATTCATTGACTAGATGAGGTTCCACAAATTTGGGGCCTGACAGTAATTATTACACATTCACATGTGAGCCATGCATTTTCATACCAGTTATTCTCTACAGTGGTAGAAAAACTCAGCCAGCAAAAGTGACACATAGTGAACACCTGAATGAATTTCTTACTAATTCTGCAAAACCCTTACTTTCCTCACAAATTCAATGGCACAAATTAGCAAGACTTTAGTTTTGCTTCTCCTCCAAAGAAGATATTACAATCATGACCTACATTTTCCAAATATATATAGTGCATAGTGCACTATACATTTCCAAATGTATATAGTGTAAGAAAATAGATATATTAAAGCTTTGCTACTATTGTAATGAAACCTCATGAGGAGGTGGCACATAAACCTTTTCTTCATCCCAAAAGTTTTAGATATGCTGTCACCTTGCTCAGAAGACATTCACATCACTTACTCTTTTTGACATAGTGGCCTCCAAACAATTTCACAAGTGACTTCTCATTTCCAATTATTTCTGTGGTTAAGTGTAGAATGTTGTCAGAGGGTAACAGTCCCTCCTGCCTTATAACATCTATTTATTCCTGTTACACCAAATCATCAAGGAGCTAGATCCTGTCTGAAAGACAACGTACATCTGACAGTACTATTGCTGAAAAGCAATTGAGCTGCTCCTGAGAACATGCTACAGCTAATTCCCAGCCAGTTTACTTTCTAAAATACACATTTTTGTTGGGTTTTGTTGTGTTTTCTCTTGTTGCTTTGACAGTGTTTTTTCTTTTGAATTACACATTTTTGTAACTCAGCTAGGTCCTAACAGAGTGAAGTTCTGTGTATTAAAAATTGTATAGATAAATAGATGCTCTTTAAGCAACTAGACTGCTTGGTATTCATTTAGTAGAATTATTGAATAAAGGCACTTGATCCAAATCAATAGAAGGATGTCAGAGGGAGAAAATTAAAATAAATCCTCCCAATTTAATGTGGCAATTTCTTCTGGCTGTCTGCCAGGTATAGTTGTACCAGCTTGTAGCCTTGTCCAATCATATCTGTAAGCATCTATTTGTAAGTCTGGGCATCTAATTCCTCCTTCGTGTAGTTCAGTCCACTGCTAGAGAAGTGCAATCAAAGCATGTGCCATCTGCATCAGAGAAACTAACTCTGCTTTTCTTGCAATGTGTAAATCTCCACACAAAAAGCTGCATAAGGGAAAAGGAAGTCAAGCCTAGTCAATATAACTTCAATACTTTATCCTTTCTTTTCCTGATTACACTCCTACTTTATAATCACCTTAGTCATCTATCATGGTTTAATCCCAGGTGGCAGCTAAGCACCACACAGCCACTCACTCAGTCTCCCGCAGTGGGATGGTGGAGAGAATCAGAAAGGTAAAAGTGAGAAAACTCTGGGTTCAGATAAAGACAGTTTTATAGGTAAAGAAAAATCCGTGTCTGCACAAAATAAAGAGTTCATTCACTACTTTCCATTCATAGACAGGTGTTGGGCATGTCCAGGAAAGCAGGGTTCAATCAGGCATAATGATTGGGAAGACAAATACCATCACTCCAAACATCCCGCCTTTCCTTCTGCTTTGTCCAGCTTTATATCCTAAGCATGACATGATATGGCATGGAGTATCCCTTTGGTCAGTTAGGGTCAGCCATCCTAACTGTGTCCCCTCCTAGGCTCTTGTGCACCCCAGCCTGCTCACTGGTAGGGTAGGGTAAGAGGCAGAAAAGGTCCAGACTCCCTATAATCACTGAACAGCAATAACTAAAACATCCCTGTGTTACCAACACTGTTTCCAGCACAGATCCAATATATAGCCCCATACAAGCCACTATGAAAAAAGCTAACTCTATCCCAGCCAAAACCAGCACATCATCTCCCAAAACGCTAGTTATGAGGTAAGGCAGTCAGATAAAGACACAACAAAGCCCTTGTGAAGGATTTGGGCCACCATGGCAGTTTCCTTGACTTTATTCACCTTTTGCATGGAGAGAACAGCCTCTGAATCCTGTGTCTCAGGAACTCCAGTGACTTGCCCCTGGAGAACAGCCTCTGAATCCTGTGTCTCAGGAACTCCAGTGACTTGCCCCTGGAGAACATCTGCAGTTTCTTCCCCTATTCTCCCTATTTCCAAGTTTCATTCCTAAATTGCCCTGTCTAAAGCTGTACTGGGCTTCTGTGGCAAGGTGTTGGCAGCAGGGGGGCTACAGGGGTGTTTTCTATAAGAAGCTGATAGAAGCTTCCCTTATGTCAAATAGACACAATGACAGCCAGCTCCAAGATGGATCTGCTGCTGGTCAAGGCTAAGCCCATCAGCAATGGTGGTAGAACCACGGAGAATATATATTTAAGAAGGGGGGAAAAGTGTCTGTACAACAACTGTAGCCAGAGAGGGGAGTGATAATATCTGAGAGCAACAGCTCTGCAGACACCAAGGTCAATGAAGAAGGAGGGCAGGAGGTGCTCCAGACACCCAAGCAAAGATTCCCCTGCAGCCTGTGGTGCAGACCATGGTCAGGCAGGCTGTCCCCCTGCAGCCCATGGAGGTCCATGGTGGAGCAGATATCCACCTGCAGCCTCAGGAGGACCTCACACCAGAGCAGGTGCATGCCGGAAGGAGGCTGTGACCCCATGGGAAGCCCACACTGGAGCAGGTTTGCTGCAGGACTTGTGACCCCATCAGGACCCACTCTGGAGCAGTCTGTTCCTGAAGGACTGCACCCTGTGGAAGGGACCTACTCTGGAGCAGTCATGAAGAAATGTGGCCCATGGGAAGGACTCATGTTGGACAAGTTTGTGGAAGACTGTTGTCCTATGGCAAAGACCCCATGCTGGAGCAGGAGAAAAGTGTGAGAAGTCCTCTCCGTGAGGAGGAAGAAGTGGCAGAGACAACATGTGATGAACTGGCCCATTCCCTGCCCCCCTGCGCCACTCAGGGGAAGAAGGTAGAGAAAATTGGGAAAGAAGCTGAGCCCAAGGAGAAGGGAGGGGTGAGGGAAGGTGTTTTAAGATTTGGTTTTATTTCTCATCATCCCACTATGATTTGATTAGTAAGAAATTAATTATTTATTTTCTTTCCCCTGAGTTTGACATGTTTTGCCCATGACAGTAACTGGTGAGTGATCTCCCCATCCTAATCTGGACCCATGAGCTTTTTGATACAATTTCTCTCCCCTGTCCAGCTGAGGAGGGGAGAGATAGAGCAGCTTTGATGGGCACCTGCCATCTAGCCAGGGCCAATCCACCACAAAAGCCAGAAGTCCCTAGAAGTACTAAAAACTATTTTGGGAAGAAGGCTAGACAGCCCACAAAACTTTTCATAAATGTACAATGAGTAGAAATAGGATAGAAATCTTATGAATTGGAGGATATGGGCAACTTCAAAGAGGGAATTAGATGTATATTTCCCAAAAAATGTACAACATCAAGTATGATGTTTAGATCATGCTTATCAACCTCTTATCCTTCATATCCTAAAGGATCTTAACACAGGGTCTCATAAAGCCATTATTAATAGACTAAGCATTTTTCAGCAAAGCATCAAACAACTCTGCTACATGTAGCTCATTCTTCCTTTTGCTTAAGGGGAGAGCTATGTGTGCACTTCCTGGACAGAAGCAGGAAGGAAAATAATGCAGCACTGAAGTTCACCCCAAAATACAGAGATGTGAATCTCCACACTCCTCCATGTAATGCATTTCTGCATAGGATAAAATTATTGGGATGTATAAATATTTCTCTCTAGTCCCAAACATCTATGAGGAATCGGAAACAAATCGTACGACACATTTTCCAGAAACCAAAAGATGGCAGTGTTTCAGAGCATTACACGTATCTATGTATGGCTTTGTCTAGTCCTACAAGTTGTCCTCCTGAAGGTAAAGAATCAGCTGAATTGTGATTCTGCAATCCAATAATAGGGAAATAAACAAAATTATTCTATGCCATTTCATTACAAGGTACCCACAAAAAGAGTAACCAACTGCAAAAGCTATTAATGTGTTCTGCATATTCTTCAAGACTGATAAGCTAAACTTCACATCAGAAAGGCTGAAACAGCTCACCCTGTTTCCACCATAACCAAACAGGGAGGGAAAATCATGCATATGTCTGTGACGGTGCTGAAATTTGCTTTCAGTTGTACAAATCATCTAGCAGTTGTACATTTTTAGTCTACATCAGCATCGTTGTAACATGGAGATTGAGATATCATTATGAAAGTGCACTGCTATTCTTCATCCCTTAATAAGGAAAACTTTTTAATATCTGTAGTGCTACCACGTTGATGGAGAAGTTTGCATCCCTCGAATGACTGCAGAGAATTGCAAGTTCATTAAGCCCATTTTAATTGCACTGTCACAAGTAGACTTCAAAGTTTTGGGAGCTTTCAGTGTGTTTCAGCATGCTGTGCTACCCCCAATCTCCTATGATATACCAGCATATTAGACAGGTCTTGAATAATACAGCCTACATGAAGGGGCTACAGAAGTCTTGCAGAGGCATTCCTCATCTTCCTGTGCAATTGCATAGTTCTGTTTCCAGCTTCAATAGGAAGCAGAGCATCTGCTTTCTGTCTGTACTCATTTCACAGCTTCTCTGCTCTGAGTCAATTTTCACTGATACATCATTCAGATTTCCTTTGCTTTTCATTGCTTTTATATGGGTGTATACTGTAGGCATCTTTACTGAGTCTATTCCTGATGGATGCTAAGCCCTCTTAGCAGTCCTGCAGCTTTGAACCAGCCTTTTAGTTTTCAGTTCTTTTTTCTGTACATTTTTGCAATTTCAGAGCTCTCACTATTCCATTTAATCATCTAATTTCTGCAGATTTTATCCTGTCTTCATTGGCTTTCCTAATTCTACAACCAACAGCTCATGCAAGGGCAGTACACAAAACCCCTCTCAAATGTGCTAATTGCTGTGTTTCCTGAAATGTCTGCAGCCTCCCACATCCCACAAGGCTTCCACATGCAATAGTCACTAGCTGGAACCTTCCTTGGATGTAACCTTTCCAGTTCACTTTTTTCTGGGAATGAACTGGAATTTTATGCTGGAAAGAATATTTGTCTGTAAGACCTAAGGTCATCTGTTACTGGCATAGGAAGACTAAAGAGTAAGGAGGCAGAAAACTGGAGGAAAAGCAGAAAGATTTCATAGGTAAAGAAAGTGAAAGTCAGCCTGAAGAACAGTATCCAGTCTCTGTTTCTGCTGCTGGATTTCCTTTTGATGCAACTGGCTTTAATCTTCAGGTCTCAGTCTGTAGTCAATAAAAAGTGAATTATATTATCCCCTCTACTTAAAAGACATTGTGAACTCTTTGGTATTTGAAAGCTGGAAGGTTATTCCAGCACAAGCACCACAGAAAAGTCTGAGACAAAATGAAGAAGTCCGCATTTATGGGAGAGTATACAAGCACATATCAAGGAAGAGTGGGAAAGCTATTTTAAAAGATTCTTGGTGAATGAGCACCAAGTGCCCTGTATGCTGTGTGAGACAGGAGGCCTGTGGAAAAAATGACCAAAAAAAGGCATATATTGTGTAAAGGAATCAAATTAAGGCTTCAGCTGAGCATGAATCCCAGCATTTCTTTGTTTCTGGGTATTAGGTTTTGCATCTTTAATACTATCTTTTTAGAATAATTGCATGCCATTTAGCTACCCTTTCCTCTGTCAGAGACTATGGATGCTTTTATCCCAGAGATGTGCTCACAGGAAATAAGTCACCAGTGACTTCAGTGCAGAATACAGGGTGTTGGCAAAATAAAAATAGATAACAATGAAACAATTTAATAGTTTGTTTTTTCTTTCCCTTCTGCAAGGAAGCCACATCCAAGGCTCTTTGAGATTTGTCTGGAGCAAACAGCCAAAACATTGAACAAGTTTAGCAGAAGTTAAAATTCTGTTGGAGGACAAGAAAGTCGTACGAAGAGTTATCACCTGTTTCAAAGTAGCTTTATATTCCTGGGACGGCTGCGCTGCGCTCAATGGCTCTGCAACAGTACAGTGTTACAAGAGAGCTTTCTCTTCAATTCAGCCGCTTTGCTCTTACAGAGCCATAAGAAAGGTCTGGGTGTACCCACCCCCGCTGTTGATATATGAAGCTGCCACTTTTCAGTTGCCTAAGAGCTAAAATCACTGTGAAAAGACTAGGTGAACTGGAAGGGCTCCCTTCTAACCACCCACAAATGCCATCCAAAGAAAGATGCAAGAAACTATTGCTGTCCTCTCAGGCTCATTTTTGCTGGACCTCAGTACCCTAAAAGCAATATTTGCATTTCATAGATCAGCTTGAAAAAGCACAAGGAAGGGGGAAAGCCCTAATAATTTCATATCACAGAAAGATAAAAAGCCTGAAATGAAATTACTAACAGCACAGGCTCTGGGAATGCACACAGCCCCAGCTTCTTTTCAGAGCGATCCACCTTGTACCACTTCCTTCAGACAATTTACTGGAACCAGTGACTTCTGGTTTCTTTAAAGCTCAATCAATCAGCTTCCTCCCAGAGGGGCATGAACACCAGAGACCTGTTATTCATCCTCTCACACTGGCAGAAAATCAGCAGCAATTCCAGTACACACTATGTAGAGATTAATAATGTTCGGAAAAATTATTTATTTCAATAAAATTATGGTCTATCTACCGCTTACTATCCTGTCTTTCATTTAGCATTTTTCAGCATCAGCAAGGTTTCTAGTTATCCAGTTTATCATTAGGCTTTATGCTACTGCCCCAGTAACCACCATCCTTATCTCAACACCAGATACTTCTAATATATGGGTTTGAGTAATCTCATTGAAAAATAAATAAATAAATAAATAAATAAATAAAATGGCAGACCAAAGAAAGCACAAATCTCAGAATATCAAAGGTGAGCCACTGCCTTGGTATCGAGAATTTTGGATTAAACATGTGGATTAAAGTGCTTACATCCCAAATCTTATTTTACTCCTTGGATGATATTTTCAAAGTCTATAATACGACATAAGAGCGCCCAAAAAAGAAAGACAGGAAAATCGATTTTTATGGGAGGAACAGCAGTTAGTGATTTTGCTTTCATTCCTTCCTGGGGACCAATATCTAACTTTGCTATAATAAATTCTCCCATTTTACATCTCCTTCTATCAGTGCTTACACTGACATTTCTCATATATCTGCTGTGCCACAATACCTATAATCACATTGAACCCATTGTTTATTGCATACAGTGCTTTACATAGTGCATACGTCACCTCATAATATATTGGAAGACATCATAAAACAATACCAAATTATTTAGCATTCCTTTTCTGCAACACCTACCACATAAAGCACAGGGAAAGAGGCCACAGTGGAAGTGAAATTGGCCACCGTTTCCTTCACATTTTCCCAGCAGGAAAATTAAAAATAGATTCCTCTGCTTACCCTACCCTCTCCCGACATGATCCATTGTACCTCCACACTACCACATGCAACATCATCCCCTACATTTCTCTTGTCACCAGTTCCCAGCATGCCAACCCCTTACTGAGAATATTTAGCTTTCTGGAAAACCCTGACTTAGCTGGATTAGCTTCTGGGCAAATACCTTCAATGGATGGTGGACACTAATGGGCTCTCTTCTCTTTTACTCATCCTTATGCTCCCAGCCCCTCCCACTTTTGAGCAGTGAATATCAAAGTTATAGAGGGAACCCACAGAACGGCAATGCAGAACTACATCTGGATGCAGTGACAGCACCCACCAGGGCTGGCACTGCAAAGTATCATTCAGGTCTTCAAAGAGGTTCTCTCCCCATGCATATTTAGTGCCTGTTTACTTCATCCAAAAATTCTTTCAGCTCTTGCTTACCCTCAGAGGTGTAACATTTTTACCTGTCGGCATCTGATTCCAAAACACTACTAGTATTTTTTCAGGACTATGCACATGGTGAGTCAAACACTGCAGAGCTTTCTTTTTTTCTCTCCTGACAAGTTATTAAAACATTATCTCATCTTTACCTCCATCATTACTTTTTTTTTTTGTTTCATATCTTCCACCTCTATGCAACTACTTTGATTCTCTTTTCCACACCCCCACCACCCACCGTCCCCTAGACTATAGTGTCTCTCCAAGAAGGTGGTTTTCAGGACCACATGTCTGCCTTCCTGCCAGACACGTAATTCCCATTAGCATCTGCACAAGCTGTCTTGCAATGTGACTGCAGTCCATGGCTCGCATGCTCTCCACCAACCTGGAGAGGTTCTGGTGGTTTTACATTGCGATTTTGTTTAGTTTTATGGGGGTGCAGATTTATTTCACTCATTTATCTGCTAATAAGAATGGATTTGCTTTCCAGTCATTTCCATTGCTCTTGTTCTACAATCAAGAATGCAACTCTGTGATAAGTCTGAGATACAACAGCACAGATACACATTTTCTAAGTGACGCTGCAAGAGCACTAGAGTCAGAAGACTCCACTAAGCCATTGTGACTGCCAGGCTGTGGAAAAGAAGATGTCGTTTCTCAGGTGAGTACTTAACATCTGATTGGGCTATACCATCTGCCTAGGAAAAACACCTACAACAGATGGCAGAATATACATCAGATTATATTTATTAGTTTAATGCAATTAATAAAGTACATAAATAATAACCAGTGTAGCAGCACTTGCTAACAGGCCATGGAACATAATTCTTATTCAAGTAAATACAGTAATTTTCTGCTTTCAGCCTTCAATATTACTTAGGTTCTCAGCTTAAAAACAAGAAAAATCCCTGCCCAGCAAGCTGAATGGGGTCCTTTTGGGGCCATCTAAGTGAAACTGTATTATCCTAGCAGACAGCTGTTGTTTACAAAATCATTGACTTTTAACGACTTTTTGCCTTAGCAATCTCACAGTGATTGGAGGCATGAAAAATATCCAGAAAATGCTAAGAAAGAGAAACCGTAGTGCTAACTGTTAGGCAAACATTAAAGAAAGTGAACTCTCAGACAAAGAACTGAAGGATGCTGACTCAATCCATTGAATGTCAGAAAAAATTGTTTCAGGAGGATGAAGAGAGCACTGCATCCAGATATGTATTAATTTCCATGGACATGCAGTTCTCCTGCACCGTTTAAAGTCATGTATATGTGCTAGGGAAGTTCCTTTGCAAATCCTGTGTTTTTTATTTCAACAGCCACAAAGGTCACAGTGGGTTAAACTGTAAGCCAGAATGCATATACTTTAGTAAGTATATACGTTAGGTTGCATCAACGCTGTCCTTGAGATGCAGAAAAGGCAGCACAAAAAAAAAGATGTGCCTCTGAAAGAGTATTTGAGAAGATCATGAAGAGGGGAGCACATTAAGCTTAAAGATGGGTCTACTACTGAATTTAAACACTAGGTCCAAATAATAAAATCTTGTCGCCATCCACTAGGGAGGCTCAGCCAGACCATGACAAAATTCACAGGCAGCAGATCACAGAGAATCCTCTCTTTGATGACAGATGATGAAAGGACATGCAGACACTTCTAGCTGAATTATGCCTGAAGTAGAAAATAGAGACAAGAAAGATAAGGCAACAGAACCTGATACTGGGAATCAAAGGGCTTGCAGTTCTGCTTTTGCACTGTGTCACCTGAAGAATATTTTGAAGTCACTCCATATTAATTTGACTCAGTTCCCCCTAAATATTAAGTACAAAATATAAAATACAAATCATCAGAGCTAGATGTATTTATTCTTTTTTAAAAAACAAAGCAATGGAATATAGTAATACAGTAATTGTTCACACTGCAAATTTTAAAACAAGTTGCCATGTTTTATAGGTAGTTTGCAGCCCCAGACTATAGAGCTCCCAAGTGTGCACACCTTTTGAGTTGCAGGTTCAAAGAATTTCCCACCCTACAGAAAAGATCAGATTTGCAGTATTTGTGGTCTAAGTGTCCTCTTTACAACAACCTCTTCTTACAAATACTTCTGTTACTCATTCAGAAGTAAATATTAAATAGGCACCACATATAAAATCTGCTAAGTGGTACAATAAAGTAAAGTGGTGTCATGCCCTTCTGCCAAAACAACCTACGCCTTACACAATTGAAGGACTGGAGGGGGAAAAAATATCATGGCCACGGTGAAAAAACAATTTCATACAGACTCCCATGCTGCAATAAAAACAGTTTATGATACCTTGATCCATAAAAAATAGAGTCATCAGGAGGAAAAGGAGTTGACATTGCCTCTGTATTTCAAGCATTTTATACTAATCCCAGACAAATATATGTTCTTTTGGCCAGTTTTCCTGAAGGACGTTGAAAAAATGGGTAAAAAATAAAACATAATAAAAAAATCTGAGAGCTTCACAGGAGCAAAGGCAATGAGTGCAATACGTTTAACAAGAGATTTGGAAGAAGTAATTGTGGTGGTAAGTAAAAGGCATCCTAAACAGAAAATATTGGCAATCTCCTACATGATAAGAGAAAGCTAGAATGCTGACCAGTAGCTGAAGATAAATTTGAACAAGAAATTAGGACAGAACTTTTTATTATAAAATAATTTTACTATATGTTTTATTATATATTATTATAAAAGAACCATTTTATTCCACAAAGTTAGGACTGGATAACTGTCAGGAGCATGCATGTCAGCTATCTTCAAAGGTCATTAAAAAAAGAAGCCAGGGCCAGGACAATACTTTTGGACAGGAGAGGTGGGTGTAGTAATGACTTTCTGCAGAGTCTAACCACATCTGGCAGATGTCCTTCATACTGGGTGGCCTGATAGACACTCCCAGATAATACAAAGAGGTCAGGATCACACAGCAGGAGGAAATCCCAAAGATGTCTGTGGCCTTTTACACACTTCATTTTCATGGTCTTTCATTAACAGATTTACAGCCCTTCTGAATTCAACCAGCAAAGAAGATGCCTCCCAGGGTAGCAGTCAGACTTCCACCACATAGAAGGTAAGAGCTTCAGGGACAGTTTGGAAGCTGTTGATTGCATTCATCATCTACCAGCTGATCTTTTGGGGGGGGGGAACAAAACCCAAAACAAACCCAAAACAAATGAAATGGGTTGAGACATCTCTTTCTGGCCTTTTCCTTTTAGCAACACAGGTACATTTTGAGGCCTTCCTTTCCTTTCTTCTCCTAAAGAACTTCACAATACTGTGTTACTTGTCTACTCAGACAAATTTCTGTTTGTCTTCATTGCACTTTATTACATCAGTTGGAATGATACATGACAGGTTGTAAGCTGTCATAATAAATCGATGTGTCACGTGATAGGACATTATAATCTCAAAATATCTATTCATTTGTGTAATCTGTCAAGATGGTTGATGGAGAAAGGTTTAGACCACGCATTCAGGAGTCAAGAACCAAAGAAGAAACAGTAACATTTTTTTACCAGAGTGCTTAACGCATCTCTCTACATTGAAACACCCAAAGCTAAGAAAGTGTAGAAACACAACAGAACTTGGAGCGTGTGATTCTGGCTGCAAGCACCTCGCTTTACTGTCTGGGCAAATTCCTCAGAAAACAATTATTTTAAATTCTTGTTATCTTTTTGAATGAAGCATCAGAAAGAGACAATGAAGTACAGTGACACAAGAGAGGCCTTGTAACACTTGGTCACACAAGGAAACAAATCAGGCTGCAATGGCCTCCCTGTCTATATGATCTGAGGATCCAAAAAGCCCTTCCCCAAATCCCAGAGTTTTCTCACAGGACACCTGGAGACTGTCTCTCAACTTCAATTCACAAGTCATTCTCAGAGCTCAGTTGCTTGTTTTGCCATATTTTATCAAGCATTCTTTGTCCCCCTTTGAGGCAGATTTGAGAAGAAAGAGCAAAAAGATGGAAGAAGAAGAGATGAAAGAGCCTGTGTTCACTGAAGTATTCATGCCTCCACCTAAGAACAAGTTTATTGAGCCCTACTATTAGCAAACATCTCTGAAAACCTCTGGAAAAGTATATTTTCCCCATCTTACTCTGGCGCTATTCAGAGCCCAAGGCAAGAGAGTACCACTACTTTCTCTCTTGTATTGCAGCAGCACTTGTAACAAAACTAAATATTTTAGCTACAAGGATGGTTTTCAGTCCACAGACTGTTACTGTGAAAGCACAGGTGAATCGAAGTGCTGCTTGCGCTTGAGATTTCTAAAGGTGACCCTGTGAGAATAAGCATGTGGAGAAAAGATAACTCTCAAGTTCTCAGCCCATCTGATACAGAGAAATGATATCTTGTTCGAAACACAGCAATCAGTATGACCCCATGCAGGCGAGCAAGACACACCAGACAGACAGATTAGAAAAAGTATGTTCTCTGTCAACCCATCCAATCCTCCAACTGCTTCAGAAAGAGCGGTGAAAGTAGCATAGAGTTGGCTGGCTGTACACTGAGAAAGCAGAAATCCTTCCTGACCAACACAAGAAAACAGCTGCTATACAGAAACATAAATTATGATCCAAAACAGTCTTAGCAAAAGAGGGCTGCAAATATTAGGATTATGTTGAAGATAATGCAGGCAACACATTCTCAAGACTCAAGAAGAAAAGGAAAACTATTGGAGTTCTGCAAACTGCTAAACCAGCCAGAAGCTCTGCATCCAGCCACTCCAGCACTCTTCCCAAATACATGGACTAGCTCAATAATTATAAGGTTTTTTTCCTCGGAAATTTCTTTAATTCATGTTTAAAAAAGAAATTTAAAAAAAAAAAAAAAAAAAAACAAACAAAAACCACACACATAAAAAAACCCCAAACCACAGTTTCACTTTGAAAAGTCATAGAGAGCGATGTATCTACCACTACTCATGGCAGCTTTTACAATAATTCCTAAGGCTCAGTGCTAAGCGATTACCTTTTACTTCAAGATAAAACTTATCTAATTCCATCCTTGGATCTTTTTACACTTTTGTTAGCAAAGTTGTAATGCTCTTCTACCCTGAGACCAGATATTTCCTATCAATAAGTACCTACCCCCAGTGATAAGATCACTTTGTAATTTCATTTTGATTAATAGACAAGCCACCACTGCCATAAATTACCCTCCCACTTTACTGCAAAAAAAATTGATTTTTTAACACACCAACTCAAACAACAAATACAACAGAAAATCGTTTCAGGCTAGTCAAAACATGTATTTTCCAGACATTCACAAGCATCAATGCATTTCACTTCCCATTTTATTCAATCTAAGACAAGTGGCTGGTGTAATTTTTTGTGTTATTTAACCATTTAAAAGTTTTTTTGGATTTCCTTGTCTGTGTCTAAAGATATGCTGCTCTCAAACAAAAAAGATTCACAGGCTTGTGTTGAAATGTTGAACCAATGCATTTTAGTATTTCCAGAGCGCTGAAAAGCCTTTTTCTTTTTTTCACATTTTTGAGTTTCCCCTTGCTCTGCATTTTCAGAACGATAGGGATGTGGAAGTATCGCTATAGGGAATCTGTCAACTTTCTCAAATTTCCTCTTTCTCCGTTAAAGGTAATTTATCTGAAAATGGACTGGTGATCTGTGTCCTCAGTCTCTCTGTAGATAATAGGGAATTTAACACTTCTACACTGTCTGTCTGAAATACCATAAATAATCCTGGCACCACCCACTAAGAAAGTAAGAGTGCAAAATATCAATTAGCCTGCTTATAAAGACAGCAGCGGCCATCCTGGCACTGAATGCAGGAAAAACACTGTGTGATCATATAATCAAAGGCTGGATCACAAAGCTCATGCAGAAGAGGATTGAGTTAAGCCTGCACAAGCAAATACCTTAATTCTGTCATTTATAAACTCAACTGGCATTTCCTGAACATTTGCAGTCTGAATAGAATTAATTAATTTGGGGGTTGTATGTGACAAATGATGACTAATATGACAGACCCATAATCATCTACCTACCTTGGTGGGAAAGACAGGTGCATAGATAGCCAAGTTTTTCACATAATTCATCTGAATAACAAATAAACCAGAGCCTGAGTCTGCTTTAAAGCTCAGGGGGCTTGGAGTTAATAACATGTTGAATAGCAGTCTGCATGTTCTTGCAACTTACACAATAGCACACACCTACCTACCACATAACTAACACAAAAAGGAGCATAGGTTTTACCCCTTGATGATACGCAACTTACACCCATGAATTCTTATCTTGAACACAGTGATTACCCCTTAAGAAAGACCATTGAATGTGATTCTTTGTCATCATCTACCAGCAGGGATCCACCAGGCATGAGGTTAACACTAGTGGAAGAATAATTTTCTTTTGGTGGCTTTTTTTTTTATCAGTGTTTTCATTTTTTCAGCTTTTTCGTCTTCTTGGTTTTTTTCTTTTTCTCCCAACCCCCTTTCCTTGTTTAGAAGGGTCTGAATGTTGGTTTTGTGCTAACTTGGTCATTACTTTGCTCAGGACATTTTCAAAGCTGGCATCAGTTTCATCTGTTAACAACACCAGGAGAGATAGGTGCATCAAAAATAACAGCCTACCAATCACTGCTGCACAAGAAAGATTATAGGCCCCAACAAGAGCCTAAAGTAGTAATGGGAAATTGGCCTTAATAGATTTGTTCTTGGACTGCAAAGTAAAAACCAATGTGGCTAGAGGGATTTTCTTAAAGAAGATTATCTTCCGACTCTTCATGTTAACATCCTCAGATAGTCAAAAACAGGGGAAATGAGATGACAGGAATCTTTGTAGTGTCCTAAGAGGTATGTTGACAAGTGCTAAAGACATGCATAAAACGTAACCTGGTATATTTCAAACATTAAGTGTCTGGAATTACCATAAAGAACCATGGCAACAACAGGCAATTAATTCACACTTATTCAGATTACCATAGAAACTGGACCAACATACCAGAAATTATCTATAATTTCTCACTCTAAACACAAGCCACAGTCTATAATTTCCATAGTAATTGACTGCTTGTAATAAGCATGGAAATATTATAAAATCCCTATGAAACACTATGAAATCTTGACATAATGAAGGCCAAATGTAATTTAAAAAACCTGCACAGCTTTTGCCTGTATTGTAATATACCATACGGGAGCCAAAAAACTTTTCATCTTCCAACATGGTACTGCAGAAGAAATTAACGCTATTCTGTCAGATGAAAAGAAAAATGCACTTACATCACAATAAATAACAGTAAAAGCTGCCAAGGCAGAGCAGAGCTGCAGTGTGTGGAGCGCAAGCTCCATAAGCTCCATGAAGCATTGCCTTGCTCTTTTTATCAAAAAGTCTCCCTTAGCTCAGGATTGAGCAACCATTTTGTCGCTGAAGCAACAAGACTCTATATGAAGACTCTATGTGCTCAGAAGGATTGTCCTTGACTCCTTGTGTATGTTCAAAGCTTTTTAAAATCTCTAAATACTGAACATTCTACTGAAAACATTGTTGACCCTACTATAAGAAACTGGTACCTGATTATGTCCAGTATGACTACTCCTATATAAAACGTACTTAGGAACTATTTACATGGGATTTTCAGTAGTTTCAATTAAAGTACTGACAACAAAACCATTAAAACATAATTCAAACTAATCAACGCTACTAATAAGGGTGGGGAATTACTGATTCAGTGGAGTTTTGAAAGCATCAGGCAGACAGGACTGGAGCAGAAGTGAATGCAAATTATTGACTCAAAGAGCCAAGTTCATCCACAAGGAAGAACAGCCCAGAAGAGAAACTGCCTTTTCCCTTTTGACTTCAGGAAGTCTAAGCATAACTGCTCTCCCCATGCAAAAATTAATCCCTGAACATTTCTCTTCACCGCCACCACCACCATCAGCCCTCAAGTCCATTATTCACTTTGCATTGCACATGACATACTTCAAAGCACATGGAAGTCAATGGGAACATTCTCATTAACTACAGTTGCCCTTGAATCAATTCTTCAGAGCAGTTTCATACCAGTTGAGCTTCATAGCTTTTGACTGAGTTACTTCTAATTTACATCGGCAGTAGAGATTTCTGTCAGTTAATGTGAGAAGCCTTGTATATACCTTTTCACACAACAGAAAATGAAAAGACAAACGAACATTTGCTGTCTGTTGGAAAACCAGAAGGACAATTACTTTGTGCTGAAAATCTCCAAAACACATTGTGACTCCTCTCTTAAAAATGGGGCTGTGTCCAACTTGAAAGGAAAAGGTCAGAGCTCACTAATGTCAACGTCTTGGTGGACAAAGAATTAGTAATAATTAGTAAAAGTGACTGAAATATTCAGAACCTGGATTCCTGGTTTGGAAAAATATCCGCTTTCAACCTTTTGCGTAATTCCTCAGAAGTGTTCCCAATCAGGAAGTGAAAATTACAAAGGAAATCTTGTGTGCAGTGTTTTCCTATGCCAGTGTCATAACAATATTTAAAAGATAATTAGCCTACTCTTTTTGTTTCTTTTTTTTTTTTTCTTTTCTTCTTGGAATACCCAGATTTAGAAAGTTCACAGAAAAAAAAAGGATGCAAAATGTCTACTTCAGACTCTGCTGAACATCAAACAAAGTTTTGTTCGTATTTGTTTAGCAATCCTGATAGACAATCATACCAAACAACCACATTCTGTGATGCAATTAGGCATCAGGTATCCTCAGTTACAGATGAGGTACTTAATGACTTGGTGTAAGTTATTTAGCATGGCTCTGTCATTATAACATGCATTAGATGTTGCAAGGATATTGTAAATCATTTGTCATTGATTCTTGAAAAACACTAATTCTTGCTGAAATTGCTAGAGTGATAAAGCACCGTACTTTCATTGTACTTGAAGGAATTGTGGTTTGGGGGTTCCTTTTTCATCCCCCACATCATGTTTTTCAAGAAACTCAATACTGTCAGGAAGGTACAAATTTATCGGGGCTGCAAATGCACCACATGAAATATTTAAATTGAAATCTGGGCTTGGTGACAGTCATAAAGTTAATCTAGCTCTGCTTCTCAGCCTTTACAACCACTTGAGCACATCACAACCCGTAACATAAGCTGGTCCCAAAAAGGCTGTGCAGTTTTTGATAGGTAGCTTAAAATTCAAGGCATTCACAAGAACCACCTACACAAAGTATCAGCTGTGACTTCAGCTGTACAACTCGCGGCACTTTCTGCCAGCTGCCAGGTCCATGTGCACATCCCAAACACACCCAGCCCCTTATGGCCATAACTGAGGGAGGCCAGGACACCACAGTAGCTTACAGCATTCATCCAGCCCACATGAAACAGGCATAGATGTTGTGGCCACCTGGGTTTCCTTCTGACAAAGCAGCTGAGATTCATAGCTTTCTGCTCCAGCAACTACAAGTGCCTATTCCCTTTTTGTGAAAGGGACCTTGCCAGAAAGAAGTAAGGCTTATGAAACATTTACAGATGCTAGATTCAAGGCGGTGTGGTTGTAAGGCAGCTGAAGAGCAGATGCTCAGTGTGGGCAAATTATCACAGTCTAGTAAAATTTCTGACCCTCTGGCAAGGGTCAAGTAAGGAGGTGCTCCCAAAATTTAAGATTCAGAGACGCAGTTCAGTGTGATATAAATACACGTGATTTTATACGCAAGTGTTTCCATTGAAGATATTATGTCAAAGTATTAGTGGTTTCAGTTTTATGTGTTGATATCCTTAAGCGCCTAAGCAGAAGAACTTCTCACATGCTTTACATTACATATACAAGTTGAATAAGTATTTTGCTGACTCTGTGCCAGGTCCTGGCTGAAGCTAATGCTCGAGAAAGATTACCATTCCTGCTGAAAAAGCCTAATGTCATCTCCAGAAGAGGGCAGTGCTGGCTTAAACTAGCGGGAAGCGGGCCCTCTGAAAGTCTTTGCTCGCAAAGGGCAGTAATTCCTTAAAGCAAAAACTCCAAGTCAGAATATTATGAAGGTGTATAAAAACTATCACACCACACAGGAACACCCAGTGGAGCAGCCCTGAGTGAGACACCAAGTTTCAAAACACTTATCAGCAATGTCCATATTTTGTCTCAAGATCTGTGAAAAAGCTGGGTCTGCTTCTCACAACCTTTCTCTCTTTAGAAAGCCCTAGACAGGTTAGATGAATTGCTATTTCTAGGAAAAGCAAAGTGATTGATAGTGGTTGTTATCTCTCATTTGATCCTGTAGAGCTCAATCGGCCTTTTTATTTTATCAGAGACATAAGAAAGGGCTTCATGCTCAAAGTGGCTCGGATGTTACTCCCCTCAGAAGCACAGGGAAACTTGTGTGAAGGAACTCTAGGTTCAGATCCTCCTCTTAACCTGTTTAACTCACATGTAAAACCAGCCAAAAAAATGCGTATGTGTAAAAATGACATTACTGAGAGAATGGATGTCGTGGAACTAAGAACTGTGAAAGGACTGTTCAAGCAACAGAAAATGAGTTGTGGAAATGGTACAGAAGAAATCTCCAGACAAGGGTAAATAACAGACTTAAAGGTCAGCCTGCTTTTAGCAGATTCTCTGACTTTCCTGACAACCACCCATACTCATTAAGCAGAAGCAATGAGATTGTGAGGAACTGTTGTGCTCCGAGTGCTCTGGGAAGAGGCAGCTGGAGGAAGGAAGTATTCAGCCACATGCTAGCCTGGGATGGTGGGTTCACACCCCAGATGGCCCAGGCTGCTGCTGGCCTCCTTGGCTGTGAGTGATTTCTGACTAACACATGGTCCTGTGGGTAAGGCAAACTCAGAATACACCTCAAGAGAATGGAGTGATTCAAGCCAGGGCCAAAACTCATGGGAAATGGGAAGAAAGATAGAAGGCTACTGCCAAAGATTTAAACAGAGCTTCATTATGTATCAGCAGGAAATGGGTGCCAGCAAAGCAGAGGGCGATCAAGAGATAGCTTTTCTCTGACAAGCTCCATTCTTGACCAGCTTTGACTCTGCTCATTTGACATTTTAAAGAGCTTTTAGTTATTTCAGGTAAGGGAGGTTACGCAATGCAATTATAGAAAGCAGCTGGAAAGGCCTGCATACCAGATAAAACTTTGGCAGAGATGCTTTCAAGCAAGAGACAGGTAAACCAAAAGCTTCATGCACATTTTGATGCAAAGAACAGGAGCACTTTTTGGGTTGTGCTTGTGCCTCAGGACTAAGCATAGGGAAACAGATTTCTGGAGGAGTTGTGAAAACGCAGGCACTCAAACCAGAGTAACTTTGAGCTTAGGGAAATGTGGACAATGGCTTCACACTGTGAATATGATAGAAACAACAAGGTACTACTCAAGATGAAACTGGAAAACACAGGCCACACACAGCTGAATGTCAGGGCACTGAGGCAGCTGGTGATTTCCTGGGACTGGGCATCAGGAGTGTTGGGAGCTTCCTGGGTATGTCATGGCAGGGCTTAGCAGTCGGCGACTGTCCCACTGCCCCCGTCAGGAGCAGGGCAGCCAGAGGGAACCATGACAGCCTCATGCAGCTTCCCAGGGATGGGCCGAGGCTGGGCTGGTATGTGGACCTGCATGTGTGGGGTCAGGGTCAGGCCCCATGATGGGAACCAGGGTCAGACAGGGCAAGGCCTGACAGCATGTTCAGGGCCCTGATGCTCAGTGAAAACACAAAATTCAAGAAAATGAGAAGTCCTGCAGTACATGAAGTCACTATCTTTTGTGTTTTAACAAGAACACAACCTAAGACAAGGACCAGAACCTGGGGTGGTGGGGAATCACTACAACAGATCATAAATGTATCAGAAGAAGTAGTGATGCATGTCCACCATGGACAAGAGGGCTACCTGTACCCAGTGAAATGCTCTCCACAAAGCAGTTGCAGAGTAACAGGAGATAACATCAGTAACAGAAGCTGACCATTTGGAAAGAAGCATATTTATTAGTTTCAAACGTTGGCACAAACACAAGGAAAAGGAGCGTCAGGAAAAACAGCCTGATCTACTGTGCTGAAACTTTGAAGGGAATAACAAGTTAGAAAACAGTAGCCTACCATGAAGGTGGTGGTACTCAGGGTGAAGGGATGAATGTTCTCTTCTAGCTCTAACATCAGTGGGAAACCAGGAACAGTATTACTATGCTTTCCATTTCCAGCTTTGAGAAATAGGCAGAACTAAAAGAAAGTGAACCCTTACCCAGCATCACTGCTCATTTCTTACATTTGTGTTTTTGCAGTGAAAGTCAGTGCTACCAGCTATTGTGGACTTCCACACAGTACTCCTCTCTAGACAATCACAACAGGAGCAAAAGCTACCAGCAATTTTTAGCCTACTGCTAATTGATTGAGCCCTAAGCCAGCAAACAAAACTCTTGGTGTTTTTTCCCCACATCTGCATGGATGACTGTCGGGAGATTCCAGGTTTTGCCCTTTATAAATATATACCGCTTGGTACCTAAAAGGCTTTTTTGTATTGAAGATCATTGCCTTCACAAAGCTTTACAATATCCAGTATTTCTGTACAGCTGCCTAGAAGAGGATCTAGGTATTACTTCACTCTCCTCAAGTTAACGGTGACTATTTGCTGCAAGGCATTTTTCTTTGAAGGAAACAGGGGAACTTTCACTTCCACAGAGCATGAATCAGTCTCATACACAGGAAAAAATAGGAAAAGGAGAGAGAGGAAATAAGAAGGATTTATAAAAGGACAGTTAAGAGATTTACTGTCTTCAGTCTATCAATGAGACAATAATAGCACTGCCCCCATCCCAGATTCCCCTGGAAACACTTATTGTTTTTGTAATTACACTTGCCTTTAGAATTATTTTTCCTCCTTCACTGTTATGGGAGAAATTCACATAAGCAACAAGGGAATCATCTGACAGTACATCAGGGAAAGAGTGGAATTATTCCAGGCAAAAGTGCTTTGAAATACACAAAAGGAATGTAATAAAAGAATTACAATCTCTTGGATAATCTGTAACATTAATAGGCACAGTCATACAGACAGAAGTGTGACTTTTTTTTAATTCGGTAACACTCATCAAAGTATCTGAGACCCTAAATTACCTCCTTAATCCACATGCAAAATACTGTTTTCATTAGAATAAGTTATTACTTAATTTTTTTTTTTTCCTCTTCACCTTATCATATTCCTTCTTTACTTAAAGGCTGGGCATTCCGCTTGTTCTTTATAGAGACAAATTAACTGAGCTAACAACTGAAATCTGCAAATGCAACAGAGCTGGTGTGTTGTGTTATTTCTCTCATTTAACTCAATCAATTCAGGACAGTTTGGTTTGTTTTCGTTTTTGTTTTTGCTTTTTAGAAAACATATCTGGGATGTTCTAATGAGAATATTACGGTACTGGCATCATACTGTAAGGGTGAATTTCATCTGGATCCTGAGTGATTCTGAGAGCAGGACACTGATGCAGTGCTACACCCCAAAACAGGCTTTTCTAAATTAGCTCTTGGAAAACACTGGAAAACATTTACTTGGACTTCCAGTTTTCAAGAATTGGAGGTGGATATATGTGCTGTGGATTTACAAATGAACCAGTCTAAATCCATTTATTCTGTTACTACAGGCAGTAAGAAGGCAACCAGCAAAAATGCAGTAGTCACAAGCAAGCAGGCTTTACAATTTTCATTAGAGGTTGACTGATAGAGGAAATACATTGCTGGAGAATTCACAAGGATGTGGTTAATGCAAGACTTTCAGTAGATTTATCATGTGATAGACCCTGATGGGAAAAAGCAGTAGGTGGGAAGCGGGATATTAGGTACAGTGAAGAAAAAGAGGAAATGCAGCACAGCATTAACCAATATCACTCTCTTTGATTTCATTTTAACAAGCTGGACATAAAAATCCTATTCAGAGTGCATAGCTTTGTATAGCAACCACTCACATATTAGGTGCTAGTCTGTGATGATCTGACTCGCTTATGTAATGACAATTAAGTTGCCGTGTTAAATGACTGCTGCTGATTAAATGCCGTAGTACAGGTGCTATTCTGTTTTACATCCATTATGTGAAGAGTGTGGCTTAATGGAGATGCTGATGGTATTTACAAATTTGCAGTTGAGGGTGATGGAAAGGCAGCAGAACCTCTGTAGTCAACAGCTGGACTGCTTTAGTCACAGAGGATACACTCAGACAAACGACCCTTTTAAAACATCTCTTCTTACTGAAGGGGAAAATCCCCATACCAGTGGAGATAAATGGCTAACATGGGGCCAAGCAATCTCTGGTTACTTCTTCAATCTTTTGTCTCCCTTGAACAGGTACCACAAGCAGCCAGGACTGCAAGGTACCCAGCAACTGAAGTCATAAAGAGAAGAGGCACCTTCAAAGCTGCAGAAAATGGCTTCCACTAATTTTTACTGTGGACTTTAATGCTTTCCAGTGAATGCCTCTTTCCACAACCCCTTAAAGAAAGCATCTGACATGTGGTTTGTCCTGCAAATGTGTCAGCATAGCTTGTATGCCAGGTACACTCACTACCTTTGCCCACTAGACAGAAGTCAGATCTTGAGATTTGGGGAACCTCTACAGACAGTGCATGTGGCTGCTCCACAGCATGAGCAAGAGACAGGACGCAGAAAAAGCAGGAGGCTCTGGTTTAAACCCCCTCTCAAAAATTTGGTATCGGACTCCATGACAACTCTCACTGTGTTTGAAATTAGACTATCTCAATTACTTATAAAACATAAAAGAAGCCAAGATAAGCTCTCATGTAAGAAGTGCCTATGACTGGCAGCAGAAAAGATTTTTCCAAGAGGTATCCCTCCTGGCTTACCCTGTTTACAGTCTTTTCCCGAGAGTCTGCCACTGGCTACTTCCAGACCTGAGGACACTAACCCACATGGACTTTTCTTCTGATCCAGCACAGCCACTCCTGGTGTTCCAGCAATGGCTGTCTCCCCCTGCCCTCTCCACAGCACTGACTGAGGAGATATGCTCCTTCTGAGGAGAAAGACTTTGCATTTCATCCAGCTTGCAATAAGCTTCATAAAATTGGGACAGCAATACTGACAACACCATACCCGGCTCAACAGACTGGGTCTTTTTATTATTGTTTTTTCTCATCCTGGCTTTACTGCTGCTACAATATGCCAGGAAGAGTAAAACAGATTAAAAACCAATGTACATAACACAAAAGAAAATAAGTCAAAAGTCAAGCCTTCTCCTATAGTCAGATGCTGTATAGATAAACATGCTGGAGTTCAGGAACTAACATCACTGGCTGAGGGTCATCACTACAAAGAGCCAGAGAAGCACTCTCATACCTCAGCAAACAGTTTCTTCCACCACTGGCTCATGGTTGATAAAAAAACTAAATACCAAGATGTTAGAAGAGAAGACCTCATCTGTCAGCACCGACAAGAAAGGATCTTAAATTCCACAGAAAGCACAGCTAGAAACATGCTGAGGTAACAGTTATGCCCAATATATCAGCATCATGCATCATTACCACCCCAAGGGTGAAAACTACTAGAGCAGAAAACATATCACAGAGGCCCTGAAATTCTCTTTCTTGAGGATATCTATAATGCCATAGTCAGTATTCCTAGGCTGACAAGAACAATAAAGGTTGGTAGGCTACCCCATTCTTGTCAGTAAGAAAAAAATAAAGAACACCATGAGCTACACAAATAGATTTATGTCCCCAGCCAAGAGGTGACTGTAGGAAGACAGCTTGGACAGCTGGCCCAGCAGTAAGTAAAAAATTGACCTTCCAAAATAACATTCCAATTATTATTCAGCATCTTTTCCTCCATCCTGAACAACAGTCATCTCTATTTTCTCAAATAGATGCGTTCATTCTATGGTTATAGTCATATTTTTCTTGTTAATTCCACCTCCCAGCTCATTTTAAATTTCTAGTGGGTGAGAAAAGAAAATATAAACAGGTAAGCATTTTCAGAATTTAAATGGCTGCTTCACCTGCAACTCTTAGCTAGACCTTGTCCCGAATAAAAGGTCTGCATCAGTCAACCCAAACATCCAGCCTTAATCTTGATAAATTATTGGGATTATACTTGTCTATTGCTGTGACAGAAACGGATCATATGTGAGGAAGAAAATGAGTAGTGCCGTATTATATTATTTACAAAGTGTCAAAAAGATGCACAAACCTTTGCACACAAATAAAGAAAAAAGTCTCTACCTTCGAGATTTTAATCTAATCTTGAAGAGACACTGCCAGTGGTACCAGGTTCACATGGACAGCATCACCATGTATACAGGCTGGTGGTATACATACGCAGAGAGCCCAGAGATTATTTTGCTGACTGTGGTACAGGGTCTAATGTTTTCAAATTAGCATTTCCACATGTACATTTTCAGATATTACCCTACATATTGTACATGATAACTCATGTAAATAATAAAAGTTCTTTATGAACAGCGTGTGTTTAGCCTAGAAAGGAAAATAAGAGAAAAAAGGTTAACAGGTGTCAGAGCTGTTTCTTATGAACACGCAAACCATCATAAGCATGAGATAGGGAAAAGAATTTGGCTATTCAAGCCAAAGAGCCTGAGGATAAAGACAGGTAATGAATAAGCTTAGACTGCAAATTAGGCTCAGGCATGCAATTTAATTCGTGACCAGCCTTCTAACAGGAGGCAGAAGAAAAGAGAGCAGGAAGATCCAACTATATTTAAATGGGGACTGATTAGTCTGTGAAAAAGACTTCATAGTATGTTTGCACCCCAAAAATAAGACTGGATGATCTGGGGCAGGAGGGAGTCTCCTATGACCCTTCACAGCTTAAGCCACAGAGAATGGGAAGGAATTTGAGTGCTGTCTTATGACTCAGAGCTGTAAACCAAAAATCATGCCAGATCCAGCAATGATGGCTTGTGATCCAGCATGCACTTGGCTGTGAACAACGGGTTAAACCCAGCTCTGCTCTCCCTTCCAGCTGTATGCTGTTCAGAAGAGCTAATGGAGTGCCCAGGAGGTAGAAGAATGCCACTGGGAAGGTCAAGCTCTAGAAGCAGGCTCATGGGACTGGGCTGTTGCTTATGCCAGAGGATTTTCTACTGTAATTTCTATTTCTTGTCAGAAACAATTGAGCAAAACACCTTGCTGACAGGCTCTATGTTTTCTACTAAACCACTCTTTCTCATGCCATTGTGAATGGATTCAGGAACTCAAGTGTACACCTCAGCAGTTTTTATTTTCAATTAGAACTTATCAGAGAGAGCAGAGGGCTGTACAGATGAGTGTCAGCAATACACCATCATCTACAGGAATGATGTACAACATAGGCCCATTCTCTGCAACTCGGCAGGGTCAGGAACAGTAAGCTTAGAAAATATTGCTCCTCTTCACTTAGAAAGGTAAAAGCCTGGCTTTGTGCTGTTGCTTTTTATATACCCCCAAGATAAGTAGTTTGCACTCTGTACAAGTGGGGACCAGAGAGATTCCACAAGAGATGGAAAAGTGTGTCTTTATTTATAATGTTCAATGAAATAAGATTGTTTTCCCCAGAGCAAAGCAAGACTAAACTGCTGAGTTTGCAGGGGCAAAGTCAATCTCTTCCCATCAGTGAAAGCTGAATGAATGGGAAAGGTGACTTCTAGCTTTCACATTTAGAGGGTGATCTTTTACACTTTCCCAATCACTATTACTGTTTAAAGGTGAAACCTGTGGGTTATACATGCTATGACCCTTATCTATCTAAAACCCAGAACAATGGCTGTCTGTATTATATTTCTTCACAAAATTTGCCATAGAAGTTGTTGCCACTTTCTCTGACACTTTGGGATATAGATTGTATATTAATAATAATCAGCATCTCATTAGCTGGAGCTGATATAATCCCTACAGGTATTCCAGCCAGCTGTTGCCATGGCACCCTTGTCTTGGTGAGCAACCAGAGTACCCGAGGTGTCATGAACGATTTCCCACAAAGCAGACTTGCCTCTCAACTCTTGACCAGCGATTCATACAGTGAGCCACTGGATCATAATCCATAGTGTTATTTCGCCCTCACTCACCACTGCACATCTGTTCAGGTTTCCTCCAAAACAACCTGCTCTGGCATGCTAGGCAGTTACAAAGCTCTGACCCCAGACAATGATGGTCAGTGGTTGACAGATAGGAAACTTTATCCCAGATTTTTGCATGCTACCTGTTGAGAATGGGTGAACATCAGTGCAGGCTGTCAGCACAGCAAACACAAATGCTCCAGACTGCTCCTTCTGCAATTAAAACTGATGGGAAACAGGAGGCTATGACAAAATTTCACAATGAAAAAAACCCAGGCTTTTCTATGTAGCACTTGTACCACCACAATAGAGACCAGATCCAGAGTAGCACTTGTGATCCACAGCAATGTAATTCTGTTTTGTCAGCGATGATGGTGGTGATGGGTACCTCATCTGGCTCGTGTGTGGAGGAGAAAGGACAATATATAACAACAGCACCCTCCACTGGTGCAGTGTTGTAGATGAAGTAGCGATGTAGCAGATCTGTAGCTATCAAGTAGGGGTTTGCAGCTCATGAAGTGAGAGAGAAGCAAGACAGATACCCTTCACTTTCTATGACCAGTTAGTTGGTCTTTGGGCTTGCCTCTCCAAAGGATCTGTTCCTCAAGAAGGAGGCTGGGATCTAGCTCACTGGAGTAGCTGATATTAGCACTTCCTACAAAGTATGGGAATTGGGACAGACTTCCCCCTGCCATTTCTTCACTTCTTGGTTTCACTTCAGCATAAAAGGTTCAGTCAAGCTGCTCCTACACTATAAGCATTCACAGCCTGTTGTAAACAAGCAAGTTCTGCTCAGCAAGTATTTGTCACTCCTGAGATGCTGCTGGGTAGCTTCCTATTAGATAGTTACAATGAGAAGGGATGAAATGGGCTTTTCTCCCCTTTTGTCCCCTTCACTACAAAATTATATACCCCACTGCAGTTGTAGTTCCTTCTGTGGGGCTAGGGACTCTAGGCAGATATAGCTGTCCCGCAGAAAGAAGACTTCAAAAGCCCACCGGGTAAGAAACAGGCACTTGTCTTGATTTAAAGAGTATGAACAGCCTTTAGTTGGCTAAACTCAAAGATACATACAAATCCAAAAAGAGATTACAAACAAAAATCCCACATTCCTAAAGTACTCTGGCAAGGCCTTCCAAGCAGCTATTTGGATGCAGGCAAGATCCAAAGTGGTGTCCTGACATGAAACACGTTCTGATGAGTCAGGAAAGCTATAAGGTCATATGAAAGCAGTGATGAAAGCATGCAGAGACAGCTTTGGTGGAGGCAGAACCCAGCAAAAGCCCTGCGGGGAACACAGCACGCTGTTAACTGCTTTATTGTGAGAAGTGAATCGCAGATCATGGCCTTGAATATCTTTCCAAACAAGCCCAAAGCACCCTCAACCCTTCAAACCCCACCAACTGACCACAAGAACAAAAATCTAATTTTTTTTTTTGTTGGTACTCCTTAGACACCTCTGAATTCTGAATTTTCCTGGTGGGAGAGCAACCCTCCTTTCAAAACAAATCATAGTAAATTCCATTTGTATGGAAAAAAAAGTGGCAGCAAGACTCCGGCTGTGTTTTTGGACTTCCCATATTCAGTGTATGAAAACATGTAAGAAAACAATAGCTGTATTTTCTTAAATACTTTAAGGAAGAGCGTTGTTTTGGGAAGAGCTGGAAGAACATCATGATTCAGTGCTGGTAGTGTCATTGCGTATAAATACAATTCTCACCGAGAGCATAACAATCACTTTGTTTTGATGTGCACAACTGACCAAGAAGTCATCACCAAAATAAACCTGATTCAAACATGTCAAAAATGTTTTTGTTTCCTTTCTTTTTGCTCTTGGGTCATATTCACTGCTGGTACAAGAGAGTATAATTACACTGAAATCTATGGCATACATTCTGCATAGACCAGAGATTAATATAACTATAAATACCCATTTTCAAAATATCTTTTAGTTTATCTTTTCAGACTTTTTGGACTCTGCTTAAATATTTTTAATTGTTCACTATTTTGTTTACAGACATATGGTGAAAACCATGAGAAGAAGATGAGCACAACTCTTACCTCTCTGTGGGAGAGAATGTGGTTTTCATTTGCATGTTTGAATAAGCCCTCTTTGGGAAGACAGAGGGTGACTGGAACTTCTTATCATATACGTTAAGGGATTTTTGAGGTGTAAAGTCAAGTGTATATGATCAGCAAGGAGCAACAGGGCATTTGGTTAGAAATCTCCTAGCACCAAGGGGACCCTAGATGCTTGCAAAACCCCACTTTCTATCCCTTCTCCCAACAACTTCATTATCCCCACTGAGGTAATGATAGATGGACAGTTCATGGACACACCTTGGCTTTGTTTATTTTTAAAGAAATGGGAGGGAAGATATTCCCTGTCGGGCAGTGATTCCTCCCAATTCTTTTTCTACTCTCTTTAAGCAAATATTACAAATCACTGCTTCTGCTGTGAATTCCCTCCCATTGCTTGCTCCCCTTCCCTACTTTCACACACTTGCAGTGATGCAACATCTTCTGAGATTTCCTATACAGACATTACCTCTCCTGATTTCCTTAGAGGTATGAGTTTCCTCCTCTCCCACACTGCATTATGATCTTAGGATAAGCACTGGTGATATTGGCATAAAAGTGATGACTAACCATGGAACTGCTCAGGGAAGGATAGAGTCCACCACCGTGGAAAAGGATACTCTGAGTAGGGTACTTAGAGGCTGATATTCTCCTCACTACTAAGGAAAGTACACTTAAAAGTTGGCATTTGCTATCCTCAGTAAAATGTTAGGGAAGACAAGGCTCCTGTATTTTTCACTTCTAGGCAAGTTAGAAGCGTACCCCACAGGTATGGCATAAAATGCTGAACTCATCTTGCTACCACAGGGTAAGAAATACAGATGTCATGTTTCAGCAAGTTTTACAGCATAAGCACCCCATGTACACTATCCATTGGGAAAAGCCTAGCTTTTTGGCTACAAAACTAATATTAAAATTTGCACTCTCGGTATCTAGACAGTCTACTCGCATTACAACACTGAGCAAAACACAGTAACAGAAAGAGGGGATGATACAATTTGTCATGGTGAGTCGAAGTTGCAATGTCTTCCTACCAGGTTAAATAAAAGTTTAATTCAATATATTACATGATATATTACATGATTCATTCCCACAGACAAGCCCACCCATGAATGTGGGTTTGGAAACACATGGCACATGTTCAGCTGCCAGCTCTGCTGTGCATCTGCATGCCTCTGTGGATTATCATCAGCAGTGGCCAATGGGTCATTCACATCATAAACACTCCTTAGGTCCCTTCACTCCCCTTTACACAAAGTAACTTCATCTTAATCACAGTTGGCTCAAGTGACATTTTCCAGTCATCTGCTAGACTGCAGAAAGCTCCTGCTTTTTATTTTTAAAAGAAAGCTTAATTCTTATGCAAACTCCAAACCCGAACTTTAAAGAACAATGCTACTAACCTAAAGGCATAATATAACCCATCAGAGACAGCAAATCCATCACTACAGAATCAAGGATTATCTTCTGACAAGTGATTTCTTTATTGTTCTCATAAGAGTGACTTCTAAATTAATGAGAAGTACCGTGAGTGTTTATCCTATTGAGCTCCTTCTCCTGCTGCCTGAAAAAAATAATTAATCATTGTTTAATTAATTATTTAGTCATATCCCTTTGGCAAAGAAATATCTTCCTGTAAGCGGCTCTTGCCACCACAAACTTACACAAAATCAACACTCCCATCTCATTTGATTTAATAGGAGATTACAAGATAAATACCACTTAAATATTACATACTAAACAAACACAGAAAGAAAAGCTCATCCAGGGGAAAACAGCAAGTCAGGAATATCTGGTCTTATTTGCCTCCTACTGTCATCAAGGAGAACACTTGAGACTTAGAATGGCAGGCCTGTTGTCACCATGGGATGTAGCTCTCATTAAAAGGAAGTACTATTTTTACAATATAACACAGACGCCTTAGCAGAATTCTAAACAGATCTACAGTAACTCACAATCAACACACAGAAACAGAAACGGCCAAAGGCAGAATGACTGATGAAATAACACAATTAGGCAAAAAGCAAGGATTTTCTGTTTTGTTTTGATTTTTTTCTGTAGATAAATATTGACTAATGTAACACAAAAGCACTGCAACCACCTCCCCACTAAAGATAAGTAACTGAAATTGATGTAACAACTTTTCTCACTGTTATATTTCTTGGCTCAGGTGCAGACGAAGAAAAGTCCTTCACAAATGTACTTAGAATCTGTTCTGAAGCCACCAAATTGATGAGTAACAGCAATGCCAAGTCTTGACTGTGAACGAAGAGGATATGACAAGAGATTTCTGTTATTGCAGGTGACAAACCTTGTGGAACAAGTACATTTGAGGGACATTTTGGGCAGGAAAAGCAATTCAACCAAGCAGTGAACTTGGATGACAATAATTCACGTTAAAGCCTGTCAGCATCCAAAAACACAATACTGTCTGAGAAATGAAGCTAGTGGCCTCATCCTCATGTGCCTCCTTTAAAAGCCTGAAATCTGCCTCTCTTCTGAAAGGCAGCAGAGCAGCTCCTGAAACAACAGAGCACACAGCAAGACATGAACCATTTCCTCATTCATTGCAATTTTCAGTTGTTTTCTTTCCCTAATCTCACATAAAAAAGCAAGTCCCTTCCACTCCCGGCAGCTGCCCTGCCATTCATGCTCCAGATGAAGTGGCAAGTCTCTGCTGAAGAGACTACCTAGCATGTGGAAGCAGAGGAGAAACTTCCCCATTCCAGGCAACCACCTGTCTTAAGTTCTATCACTTCTTCCTGCCTCTTCACATCTCATCTCTCTGCTCATTCATGACTTCAGGTTTCTCCTGTGTGACACAACCAGCCCTGCAGCACATGAGCTTTCTGAGGCTCCACCTCAGCACCAGACTGTCGGGAGTTTATAATAGAGATAAGAAATGTCCTGGGACTTTCTACATCACTACTTCCTGCATGTAGAAGGACATATGAGCACCAGGCCGCACTAATCCTTATCTCTTTCTGACAGCAATGCTGCAAGGCCAGGATGCTTCCAGTTCTGAGGATGAAAATCTGGATTTTGAGACTCTCTCACTGTTGCAGCAGTCTGCTCATGGTGCCCCAAGGCCTGACTCTTCATACCTCCACCTCACCCTCAGTCAGAAAGCCCTGAGCATTTCTCCCTTTTCTCAGAGCTCACAGCTGGGGAGCCAGGGCTGCACTTTTCATCAAGCTCAAAGGAAGCACTGACCATGCTGGTGGATGAGGAACAGTGGATATCTGCAGTGGGTGAGCAAGGCTAAATATTTTAACATCCCCAGGACTCTGAAAAGCCAAGCAATACCATTCATAAGAAACCAGAAGATCCAGACACAAAACTGTTTTTTGACTAGCCACTTATGAGCACTGCCTCTGATCCTCCTGTTCACAGACTTGGGTAGAACACCACTATTACTCCCATTTTTTCCACATGGAAATCCGTATTCACCACATCCCACAGAGGACAGAGTAATGAACCCTACTGGTCAACATCAGAAAGTCAAAATGTGTTCTGTTCTCCATCTTCTAAGGCTCTTCACCTCTTCCCCTACCTTTGCCCCTTGTTTACTCACCATGAGCATCAGCTGTTTGGAAGAACCCATGGAGGAAGTCCCAGCAGCAGCAACTCTCACCTGAAGGAGATCTGAAGAATGGCTTGGGGAGGGGGAAGAGAAAACAGGTTACTTAGAAAAATCTCTTTGCTTTGTTTTCTGAAGTCTAGTGAGGGGAATCAATACTGAATCTCAGCTGAAAATAGAAAGCTTTTTATTTGAAATACCTTCTCAGATTGACTGGGGAAAGAATATTTTATACAAGTAATAAGGTCTATAGACTTTAGATACACTTTAAGGGGAATGTATAAATAATAAGATTTAAAATAAACTTATAAAAGACATTTTAATATCAGCAAAGTATAATGTCAAAGCTAGCTGTTAATTGTTAAACTTGAGCATATATCCAAGGTTATTACTACTCCTCAAATTAATGCTGTTTTAAGTGCATTAAGATAAAATACGCTGGTTTATTTATTTTTTGTAATGTGGAAATAGGATTTTCTCTTACCCTTCCAGTATGGCTGTATACCATTCCTGATCCCTAAGGTTATATAGGACCATGTTACAGAACAACACAATATTAATTCTAATTTCAACATTTTATTTTTCTGCTTAGAGCTTTGTTAAGAGAGAAAAAATGCACCAACGTACCTTAGTATGCAGATCAGCTTCATCTGCAGCCCAATGTACCAACTTTATTTGCATGCATTAATTTTATTTGTTGTTTCAAACATTACTTATTATTTCATAAATATATATGAGTGTAGAATCCATGTGCTAACTTAATTATAGAGAACATCTTTCTCATCTTTAAAAAATATACATATATATAAAATCTAGGATGCCAGGGAGGGAAGGAAGGAAAGGGCATGAGAGGGATGGGGTTGAGGATGGGTGGCAATTGCTTCTCTGAGAAAAGGGAGATGAAAATACAACTCAGGAGGTTGGACAAAAGCGGGGGAAGAATGGGAGAATGGGTCTGCATGGAGGGTCAAACTGCCGTTGGTACTTTTGTGGTTGGAATAAGGTGGGGGGGAGAAGGAAAAAGCAGACACAGCTACCTTCCCACGATGCCACCAAGAGAGGGCACAAACTGAAATGTGAGAGTTTCCCTCTGAACATGAAGAAACACTTTTTTGCTGTGGGGGTAACTGGACAGGTTGCCCATAGACATTGTGGAGTCTCCATACCTGGAGATACTAAAAAGCCATCTGGACATGGTTCTGGGCAACTGGTTCTAGATGGCTCTACTTGAGCAGAAGATGCTGGTCAAGATGACCTTCAAAGGTCCCTTCCCAACCTAAGCCATGCTATGATTCTGTGATACTGCCCTTGTCTGTCTGCAACACAGAGAGAACAGACTGCACCTGCAATATACAGACACAATTTCTCAGCTGGGGCACATGGGACCTTACTCCAGCAGCACTTTGCCTTCATATCAAAGCAAGACCTGGGCACGGAGAAGCTTCCAGGTTCCCGCTTTTCTCCTGGAAGGACACCCCAGAGGACTTGCAACTTGCTTGGCCAACCTCCAGCCAGGCTTAGTAGGAGAGAAATCAGAAAATCACTGCTTAGTGTCATTGTGGCTGGTTGTAGAATTTCACTTGTGGTTTCTGAATGCTGGGTTAGCATTGAAAGAACTGACAAATATGGGCACTTCATGTCAGCCACTCTTAAGCCTCCTAATAAATTAGCTTCTTCTGCTAAGAGGACAAGCCCCTACAGCAGGCTGAACCAATTTTCCAGTCAATATTTCATCATTACTTTTTAAATATACTTTCCAGTTCAAAATAATAAATGGAATAGGCTTTCAAATTAGAGGTAGCTAAGGAAAAAACATGCTCTTATGTTAAATGCATACAAGTATTTGTGCTCCTCTAAGATGAAAGTAATACTATAGGCAGTATAGAAACCTTTGGACATTTTTGTATCTTAGTATACTGGAAATCTTGGTCAAAAAAGTGCAGTGCTTCTCCCAGAAAATGTATCATTAAGACCTCGAAAAAAGAAAGAGCCATTCACTCTTTCATAGGTGGTTTTCTATTTAATTTTTAATCTATACAAAACTGAATTATACATGCTTTTCTTTTTGCATAAACACAGCCTAAGACATACCAAAAACATTAAAGGCATTGTAAAAAGAAGACTTTTTCAGGGAAGAGGGGAACAACAACACCACAGGAAGCTGGTACCCACCCAGTGAAAGGCTAAAGTCTTGCCACTTAAGGAACTTCTATTATTTATGCACACACATATTCCTTTGGCTAGGGCGGTACACCTAAATGGCGCTCTTGCTTCCTCTCTCTGTGCTCAAGGTCTAATAATACAAATAGAAGTAGAGATAAATATGATGTTAATGCTCATTTCTCATCTCTGGTGAGTCTATAAAATAATCTCTCGATATAGTTTCAGGGCTAAAATAGTTTCACACACTTTTCAATAAATATAGATGAGATGGGCTGCAAAAGTAGTTATATTCAAACATCATTTAATTACAGAAAATACATACTTCCTATTCGGACTGCATACCAATAGCCTATTCACTTTAGAGGGAAAATCCCAGAGCTCATGCACGAGAGATTCTCAGACTGGACCTTTTCAGTGGGGAGTGGACTTGGAAGTCAGTTTCAGACCACACACTGCTCTTTCTAGTGGCTGCCTTGAGCAGAAGGGGGGTTACACATCATGCCTGCAACATGTGGGTCACTTTAGCTCTTTGCATTTACACAGCACTTGCCCCACTTCCAGATGAGAATAAATCAGTTGTCGATGCATCATTGTTTTTAAAAAGGGAATGACACCTGCTGCAGACTCCCAGGCCACTGACAGGAAGCCTGACACCAGCATTTCATTACCACTGTCAGAATTACAGTGAGCAATGGGCAGAAAATCATTCCGTATTTCAGCAGGATCGTGTTAGAGCTCTGATTAATACTAAAGCACCTATGTTTGCAGAAGCAACGTTTTTATTTGCTTTAAAAGTACTTCTTATTACAGTGTAGTCCAGCAGTCATAAAGCTAGGCTTTGGTTTGATATTTGAGAGATTTTGTGTAACAGTATGAAAGCATCTCAGCAGTTCACCTTGTAGTTACACTGGAACTCCTGAATTAAGACAATTTTCAATGCCTACGTCAACCAATTTACTTCAGTACTTATTTCTTAATGGAATACTATGAAAACTGAGAATTTTCTGATGACAGCTGTTGGCTGCAAGTGGTGGAATAGCAGGAGACTGTGCTCAGTCCCTATGTTTCTTCTGTTTCTGGCTCTTACTGCCACAGAACACATCAACCGTGAAAAGAATTATTCCTGCAATCTTGAATTATATTTCTGTCTGAAAAAAGTAATAATCTGAGGTGCAGGTATGGAAATGTAATAGAAGTAGAGTTATTTCCATGGTTTGGGTATGAGCTCCTGGAATTCAAACAAAGTGAAATGAACCCTTCTTAAAATGGTAAATGATCTAAACCTAAGTGCAGGAAACTGTAGACCTTAAGTACTGGTCTGGAAAAAAAAAATCACGAGCTACTGAGGGAACAGTGGGCCGCAGCACAGAATGAGCAGGGCTCTTTCTCACTGGTACCTGTGCAGTAAATCTCTTATGCTATTAAGTGTTTCATAAACCTTGGGAGTCTTTCCTGGCAAGCATTAGGAGTTATAAAAAGTGACCTCAAAGAATCGCAATGACAAATATTCATGTCAGTGACAAGATGGTTGCACTTACAGTCCTGTCATAACACAAAAACCAAAGAAATTGCTCCTTCAAATCAGTGCTGAGATTAGACATGTTCTGGATGAAATCCTGGTAATTAAAAAGCAATGAAACCTTACAGACATCCCAGTGCCAATCAGGTCAATGTCCGGTGAGATCTGTGTGCATCTAAGAAAGCGCCGTTTTAGGAGTATTGCAAGCTGACACGTTCATTTTGTAATTGGAAACAAATTGGTGACCCTAGCTGAATAGGAAGGAGGGAACACGTTAAACCACAATTGTTTCTGATGAGCAATATTTTTAATCAAAACTCAGAGATGTCATTTCTGATATGGAGCTACAAGGATGTCCCTCCAAAACTAGTGGAATTACACGTGCAGGTTCCGAAGAAATACTGTTCAATTGATATGTGGGAATTGACTTGGGTATACACCACCTTCTGTATCAATAGAAAGGCATCCATTTACATCGGCTGAATTTTGGACTGGAGGTCTGCAGAGCAATTTCTGGCTTGAAAGATGAACCTCTTTAATAAAAGGGTGGATTTGCTTATGATGGTTTTTATCTGATTTACATTCTTGATACTAGTAAATCTGTCAGATGAGTTCTCAGAGCACTCTCTAAATTCATCCCCCCAGGAACCTAAAGATGATTTCATGTATTTTAAAACACTGTGCATTACTACTAAAGTGGTAGATGACGCTTTAAACAAAATTCAAACAATTTTGAAAATACTGTTATTTACCTTAAAGCTATCACTATAGCACAGGAGACAATGTTGCTATTGAACTACACATGGTATCATGCAAAGTTTTCATTATAAAAAGAATTGAGCAACTACTAGTGAGTGTAAACCAGAATTCTATGGATCAGCTTTTGATGGAAATATAAAGCGAGTAAGTTTTGTGCTAGGAAACATTCCATGAATGAGTCCAGCATAGTCATTTCATTTGATAAAGATGTTTGTCTGTAATTCATAGGGCACTTTGGTTCTGTGAGCATTAAAACCTGAGCCAGCTTAAAAGGTTGCATATATTAAGTTCCTGGTCCCTTTGTCAGGCAAAATCAAATATTTTGCTTTTGTCAAGGAAAGGCTTTGCCTTGAAGCCTTCAAGATTGAATTATAAGGTGGAAATATTGCCTTCTCCTCAGGCGGTAAAAGCCTGGCATTCAGTGAGCCAATACACTTCTGAAGTATGAGTATCACAGGATTTCTGAGGGAGGAGTAAGCGAAGACATTTTGCATCTGCACGCTGATTGGAGTCTGAAACAGGGACACATGGCAAGGTCTTCATACTGTAGGATGACTACTGTTCTGACATACACAGCTTAGTTTATTTTTGTAACTGTACTGAGCACTAAATGTATCACAAAAACATTTCCATGATTAATAGTATTTCAGATAATAGTGTACATTAAAAATAGAACATATTAAGAAAGACAATGTTCCTATGTTTTTTCATTCAAACATTACAGGCAGGTTTAGGCACTTAGTATGATAATGAGAACAAGACTGCAAAGTAGCAGCCTCAAATACATTGTAGTCTTAGTGGAGAAGATGAAATCTGGGCTTGAAGGAAAAAAAAGCTTCAGTGCTAGCTGAAGTGCGGCTACCTTCCTTCCATCACCAGTTTTGAAAACACTAAAGCATTTCGCCCTCTGCTCCCCAGAGTTGCCTACTCCAGGTAATTATGCTCATATTGAAATTCAGTTGTAGTAGGGAAAACCTTAAAAGCTGCAAAAGGCCTCTGGGATCTTTGTACTGTTTTTAAAACTTTTTCTTCTTGATTTAGGGATGAAATACCAAGTCTACTGTGATCTGATTTTTTCCACAACTTTTCAGTAAATCATTCCTGTTCCACAATAGCTACTTATCAGGATAGGAACTGTACATCAACCCTTTTTTCTAGTGTTTTTCCAAAGCCATTGAGTGCACTAAAACTGAATACATTTCTATTCCCAAAAGTTTTAAATGGAAGGGATAATAAATAAGAACAATTCTCAAGTTTTGTATGAAAATGATGACTTAAAAGGATCACAACATGATTTGTTGTTTAGTAGGTATTACAGACCAGATTTAAACTATGTTATAATCAATGCGAATCTTTCCTTTGGGTTTAAATTGGCTTTGTCTCAAGAAATACAAGCAGATTCCCTCCTCCTTCTTCCTAGTACATCAGAAATCTCTCAGGTGAAATGTATGAGCTCTGTTACACCAGTTGCTGTAGCTTCCCAGTTTAAAGAAAAAAAATGGAAGTAGCCCAACTCAAGCACCACAGTGCTGTAAAATCACAGAATCCTACTGTCTGGGAAAAGGGCACACAAATGGAAAAAATGTGTATATCCCACATGCACAAACAGTTTTACAAGAGTTGTTAACAGGCTGTAAAAGCCAGCAGCCAAAACTGTCCACGACAGAACTGGGCATTCTTGCGCATCCTCACAGTGGGCTTCATCATCTCAGTTCTACCATGTTTACAGAGCTGCTCTGAGTACGGCCAGCTCTATCCTCACATCTCAGAAGTCTTTGCCTACTCCTCCCTGTGCTTCCAGATCAAGGCTTTGACCCAGGCAGCTCATGTCTGCCTGCCCCTCCTGGTGTGCACAATTACTGCGGGAGCAATGACTACACAGCCAGGTTACCTTCACAAGGCTCCTTTATGCAGACACCACTTTAACCAGCCTGGCAGCTCTTTCACTTTGGTGCCTGGCGAGCTCTAGGTTCAGCCCAGCAGAAAAGAAAAAAGCAGTTTTACAAAATGCCCTGACCCCCCAAATCAGCTGTCATCTGTCCTGGCTTCACCTCTCACATCTTTATATCCTCTTTCCACTTAACCTCCCACTGCCAAAATACTTGTTTGCAATACCTCCTTCCTGTCAAGACTTCCTCTACAGCATCCTGATCAGAAAACCCTGCCACACTAATTCTTCCACATCTTCCTCTGTGAGGATGAAATTACTGGACTTCACTTTGTGGTAGAACACATGATGAATGGCCAAGTCTGAGACCAGAAGACCTTTGTCCTTATTAGTTTTCTGTGTAACAGGGAAAGAGCAGTTGCATTCCACATTCATCTAGGAGGAAAACTTCCCAGACTCCACTCTAAATTCCAAAACCAAAACACAGCTAAGTAAGTGTAATACCTATTCTGTGTTCCCCTTACACTTTAGCCATCGCTTACACCTTTTTCTCTTATATCTGACGTTTCAAATGTTTTTTCCCAGTCTTTACTGCATCACTCCCCATGAACGTATAAATAGCAGCAACAGGGCAATACAGGTTTCAAATGATTTTTTTTTTTTTTCCTTTCTAGAAGCAACTGTAATATGGAAATGAGTGTGTATTGTACAGAATGTGACTGGTCATTTTGTGCCAGAAATGATCACATTATACTCATTAACTACAGGACAATGATGCCTTAAGGTTAGTACCCAAGGTCTAGGAGTTTAGAATTTGGGTGACAGCAAATACGTGAGCCATGAAAAAGACCACACTCTGTTAAGCACTGTTTAGCATGCTGCCTATGTCTGTATGGCAGGAATGATGGCATTATGTCCAAATCCTGTGATAACATCCAATCTGAAATTGAAATCTGACATTTAAGTGATAAGACAGTGGTGAAAGTTATAGACTGCATGATACATGATGCATCCACAACCTCAGTCTTAAATTCTGAGCTGATGGGAAAAGGATCTGAATGCTAAGGAAGCGAGGAGGTTATCTATCACTTTTATATCCTACATTCATGACACATTGGGAAGATACTATACCTGAACAAATAATATAGAATGTCCTGATCACTGAATACTTTGTGATTGAAAAGAGTGAGTGTAATACATTCACAGAGATAAAGGCCACAAAAAGCAGAAATGAACTGATCCAGTATTGTACACTCTATCTTAAAAGTCATTAATGCTCACCTACCTAGTCTTGTACTGGAATAAGTATCTTGTACATTTTATTTTCTACAAAAAAGTACACTTTCAAAAAAGTGACATGAGCACCAGAAGAATGGGGAGAAAAGTCTGTGAGGGTTTAGATATGTTGTTATGCAGAGGTCCTAGTTCAAGTTCTGTGCTTTATTTGCTGTCTCCACTAGTGTAATTTTAACTTCTAGCTACAAGATCATGTCAAACACTTGTCTAGACCTCATTACTCTCCCACCTCGAAGGAACTTCTGCACTGTAAACCTGTCACCTCTTGATTCTCATTGCTGCTAAAATAAACTGAGATACTTCAATCTTGTTTCCACACCAGATTCCCAAGCCCTCAAAAAACAACTACTCTCACTTCCTCTTTAGTTTTCCAAAATCCTTTTGAAATGGACACCAGACTAACAATCTCACTATGGCCAGACATGGCATAGGTCACAAACTAATACCTAATCAGTAAATTAGTCATGAGTATTATTCATATTTCACCACTCCTAAAGTAAAAACAACTCCTGCTTCCTTTATATCCTTCTCCTCCTCCCTCATCTACTTTGAAAGACATTTTAGTTTCTGAATTCCAGTGGTTTTTTGGAGACTGGTACTGTACTCCATTCCACCAAAGCCTGATTACATATAATCTATAACTTACTAAAACCAGAAAAAAGTCCCAATTTTCAACAGTGCTAAGACATCACAAGTTTGTCACCTGTGCTTGTTAGGCACTTTCACATCTTTCACTTTTTGCTATAACAGAACAAGCTTTGTTCTTTATCAGCCAATTGTGTTATTCTGGACTTATGTTCCTATCAGCGAACTGTACCAGGTGCTAGAAAAGCTCACAAGCTTTTCTGATCACACTTGAGAACAGTTTTCTTCTAGATCTCAAATTCAAACTTATTTTCCTGAATATTACACTGGAAAAAACAAAGCTATTTTTATGCCACAAGCTGGAATGTTCTGCATGACAGCAGTAACTACTGTATGTAATAAAGAACTTTATAATCTCTATTGTGATATCACACATAATACTTGTTATGTTTCAAAATAAGGTCTTAGCCCTCACAGTAGTATTTTGCAGCTCTATAAATCTTGATGTTGGCATCAGCAGCAATGGACTTGACTGAGGCTTTAACTGTATGGATACAGAATATGACTGAAATTAAAAGAAAAATGAGTAAAAGAAAAATGAAAAAACAGCACACTGTGGTGATATTTTCACATTAGTATGTGGAAGAAAAATCAGACTGATCTTTGGTTATTCTCTTTTGGTGATGTGCATCAAATTTAGTCACTTATCTGGATTTGGAATATTGGTCTGAATGAACAGCAAAGAATTTAGATAATAATGTGAAGGTTTTAAGTTGAATTATACCACTGAAGAGTTAATTTTCTCATTAAGTTTAATTATCTGAATAAAGCTTAGTCTGGAACCTCTTGAATCAGAAAAATTAGAGGGGCAGCATTCTCATGGTTTGCCACATTTCCCATGTCTAGCTCATCCCCTCTCTTTTCATACATGAATATCACCTCTGTTCTGTTGGAGGTGTGTCTGTGTGAAAGTTGTCTGTAGCAA
The DNA here is from genome assembly GCA_009867235.2 of Psittacus erithacus. Taxonomy (NCBI): domain Eukaryota; kingdom Metazoa; phylum Chordata; class Aves; order Psittaciformes; family Psittacidae; genus Psittacus; species Psittacus erithacus. The sequence continues at coordinate 7,452 of WYDI02027156.1, read as the reverse complement.
ACAGTCCTTTTCAAAAATCCCCCTCATGAGCCTAAAAACTGAAACTGGCTCATGCCATACAACAGAAGGGAAAAAAGACATAAGATCAGTGAGAAGTGAGAGTGTGGAGAAGCAGCTGAATCTCCTCAAGACCAAGAGCTCTTTCCCATTTTCCACTGACTTTGCTAAGCAGGACAAAGTAATCCAGATATAAGAGCTCATTTATAATGTCATCCTTCGGGTCAGTCTCAGACACACAGTGCAAAGCAAAAACATTCTTCCCTTCAATGAATCATGTTGTGAGCTTTGAATATGGAATGTGAATGAGTTTGTTGCTGAGGAAGAGCAATGGAGAGGAGCCTGAAGTGTCAACAAATGGAGAAGTGGGTATGAAAAATGAGGCTGTTTGCGAGCCTGGTGAATGGAGGATGAATGGCCAGCAGGATGAGAATGACAAAAGTGAGAAATCACTTGGCAAAGAAGCGGCTTTATTTTCCACAAAAAGCCAAGATGAATATCTAAAGAGCAATCTACTATCTCTTCTCCCCAACAATCACATTGTTATTAATTTAAATTACTGGCTTAAATTACTGAGTTGCAGAAAACTATGTCTAAGGCCAATATTACTATGGAGAGAGGGTACAACCGCCACTATTTTGGGCTAGCCAAGGTGAAACCCTCTGATGGGCAGCCATCTCAAGGGTTTGGAGACTTAACAGTTTCTGAAAATAGGATCCATTTAACACATCCTAGTCAGAGCACTAAAACAATGAGGCTTTGTTGTTCCTGACAGACAGAAACAGTCAGGGATAAAGGAACAAATATGAAAAAGTAAACCTCTTATTTCCACCAAGAGAACTATTTTTAGGTGCACAATTCAACAGAAGTGTCATACAGCCAGGTTATAGTAGATGAGTGCATGAGCAAATGTGTGCACACAGGTAGCCACTCTTATCCTGGAGGAATTTCCCCCTAACTTCACTAAGAGCAGAAATAGACACTGAAGGCTAATTCCATGGCCTGAATTCTTCCCATTGTCTAAGCAGCTGCATTGATTTGACCTGTAAAGTACAATGCTGCTGGAGGTGAGAAATTATACCATTATCTAGCCCCAAGGATTTTTTGAACTCATCTCACTCTGAAAGAACAAAAGATATAAACATCATCTGAGCTCTGACCATACAACTGATCCTCATAAAGCTGTCAGTGTAGAAGATTGACAGAGAGTGGTTGAAAGGTCAAAAAATCAATACACAGAAAGTCAGCTTATGGCAAAGCTAATTGGACAGTAACTGCCCTTTGGCTCAAAATGAGAGAGAAAGGTACACATCCCTGATGGTTTCTAGGTAGCAGCTTCTCTGCTGCTTTGAAAGGCTAGAGAGGTGCCTTTGTTTTACTACATCCAACTTATTTTTGCTGTCAGTCTGATCTGCAGATACTGTAATAAGAACAGTTCTTAAACCTGGAGATAAACACTCTCTTTCCTGGATGATTTACAAGTAAGGAATGAGAGCTGTTATCTGATCCTCAAGCTTTCTGGATGGGCCAGAAGCATAGCTCCTCTGTGCAAATACAAAAGGAGCAGAGCCCAGGCGCTTGTGACTGAAAACAAGCTGTGAAGCTCTAGCTGGCAGGGGCAAAACCATACAGGCTGCAACCACAGCCCAAACGAGCCCCGTAGTGCAGCAGTGCTTTGGAGAAGACTGACGTTCTTTCACTTTCAACACGCAGCCATGGGTGCTTTCAAGACTTTGCCCAAATCTTTCCAAGGAACAAACACAGCTGTATAGCACTTTTCTAGCTGGCAGTCTCTGTTCTGAGAAACGTCAGAGGAAGGAAGCCTAAGCTATATCTTACGGGTGTTTTTCAGTCTGGAACAGGACTGGTTTTTGACATGAAGGCCAAAACACCATGGGCAGGATTACCCTGGAAATTGTGCCTTTTCTTCTCCTGCATGAGATGCCAGCCTAAATATAGAAAAATGAACAATTGCACTATAGGTAAGGGGGAAAAACTGAAAGACTCACAGAGAGAATAACAAAATATGACATAACTTGCTATACTGTCAGAAATCCTAGCAGTTCTGTTTAGGTTACATGCACACATGTGTAATGCAAAGGACATTTACTCCAGTCCCCTTTTCCCAGCAGCTTCCCTGCCTCCAAGCCCCAGTAGCCTAATTTCTTTTATCTGGGAAGACCCTAACATATGATCTCTCACAGGACATTTTTCACATTTTCAGGATCCAGCAGCTTACCTGGGCATACAAATTATTCCTCTGCAGTGTTTCCAGTGTTCTTGAGGGGTTATGAACTCTAGATGTGAAAATGTGGTGCTCTAGCACCAGCTATACTATAGAGAAGCCTGAAAGAAAAAAAATGCAAGTACTGTTGCAGCAAAAAAGGAACAGAACAACCAGAAATGGCCAGGTCACACTTGCATTCAGCTGGCAATGAAAACACATTGGAAACTACCACAGGCTGATCTATTAACTTGGTAATGAGCTCAGGAGTGTCCATTTTTGCTTGCTTCCCTCAAACACTTAGTCAAAGGAGAAACAGCAAAATCAACAATATTAAGATTGTAGCAGCAACAAATGCTTTTTTTAACTTTCAATTGTAAAAAAATTAAAACAAAGAATTATTCAGCAAAAAGAAACCATATTCATATGATCTCCAGTGATCCACAGTTCAACATACTTCTGGCTTTCACATACCTTTGAGCAAAAAAGTATGCCTGCGAGTACTCCAGTGTATTCTCAACCAGCGTGTGGCCTATCATAATGTACATCCAGCTTTGTTGCAAAGCATTCCTTCAGTTTTCACATCATATATTACAGCAGTGTATAATACAGATTGATTTGCATAGGACATTCACATCAGATTATATGCAATATGAAAGAGATAGGGAGGTTTTTGTTTTAAACATTAGGGTACTGATATGTAGTAGTTTGGAGTCACATCATTTGAGAAGGAATATCCATATGTGTACCAGCATGAAAAAGTGAAAGAGCAGAGAGAGAACACTCCTCACAAAACTGAAAGGCTCCATGTTGAGGTGAGCTGCATTGAAGAGTAAAATCTCCAACCTTCTTATTATTTTAGATGAAAGGTTTTTCAAGCTTTTCCCTATGAGTTTTTTATAAACTGTCAAAAACATTCTGTGCTCTTGAGGACTTTCAAGAATGCCATGTGAAATTTTTTAACTTACGTATCATTAAACACACACACATATATGCACACACACTTGTATGTGCGTATATGTACATACATTTAGAAAACGAGCTTCAGCTTGCACCATTTCTGAATTTACACATAGATTTTGGATAACATGAAGGAAAACCTGACTCTGCTTTTTTTCATTTCACACAAATAGTTTCAAGGAATAATAGTTATTAACAAACTTATCCAATTCCAACATGATGCCTCCATCATATTTGTTGTTTGACTAAAACCATACAGGCTTGCAAGAGGAACAGTTCATTAACACCAAAACCTACGTTACCAAAGTAAAAGATAAAACCATCTTGGTCTGAAATTTTTACTTTTGTTTGCCTTTGAACTTAACTACTAAATAATTTCCAAAGCAATGAAAGAGTTGTTTCAATTACATTAATATATGGGTTTGGTTTTGATACATTAATATGCAATTTAATTTTGCAGCAGTTTTCATATAAACCATATTCTGAAATGTCTTTCTGCATTAAAAAATGCATGGCAATATTTTAAACAAGTTTTAAGCGGTTCATTTTGAATTCAGTTGTGTATTCTCAAGTGATCAAGGTTAGAGCCTTCATCTAAAAACAAGACCAGAACATACTTTTAAAAAGGTGTTTTGAGATAACTGCTGCACAAGGTCCACAGAAGGCGTAATCAGGAGGGTTAATAGGGTAGTGGTTTTTTCTTTTAGGCTTTCTGAAGTACTTATGCTACATCTCAAAAGATACAGAATTGTAGAACTTAAGATAGCAGGGATTATTAGAGCATCTAGCCTGACTTCCTACACTATCCAAATTTCTGGAAGCTACAGGTATGCATGCATTCTCCAAAAGACAAATTATAGAGCACCTGCAGAAAGCAGGCAAGAGGTATCCTCTCCATCTGATGGCTCTCTAAGCCTGTTTTGCAGATGTGGGCAGGTGACCCAACAGCTGAACCTCTCTGCCTATGTAAAGATCAAGCACCAACACCATCCTGACCCTGGAGAGAAATTTTCTTGCTGCCCTCAGCTTTGCTGATTACCATGGCTGATGGAATAGTCAGGGAATGGTCATCAGGCATCCTGGAGGGTGCTTGGCACCAGCAGCAAGCTTCTTCATTCAATATTCTGCCTACAAGCACTGAAAAAATACCATGTGTTTGTCAGCAAGGTCAAAAAGCAGTAGCTTCCCTCCTGTGTTCAGGTGCCTGCATGCACTAATGAATTTCCCTCCCAATTTCCAAACAAACAAGCCAGCAGATGAAGCTGGAGTCTTCATAATCCCTTCAGAAATGGCACTTGACGTTGGCAAAGTAATAATTTTTTTAGGGCAGCTGTTGGTCAAACAGGAAAACAGCCACAGCTCAATTCCCTACTTCATCAGACTCCTGCTGAGGAACAGGGCAAGGACAGGATCCTGACATAAGGACAACTGCACCTCCCTGTGCCTTGGCTGTAGCATGCCCAATACTCCAGCACTGCTCCTTTTGCCCAGACACACTGCTGATAGATATAGAACTTCCCAGTTCTGGGAGGGAAGATAAACAAGAGCCTCCCTTGCGTGGCATGGCAGGAGGCCAGGGAGAGGCATAGGGACTCATATCTAAAGAAGTCTGGGGACTGGGAAGGGAGGTTATTCTCAAACTGACACCAAAATAGCCCCAGGGAATAGCTCATCAAAGACAGTACCCAAAGCAGGGTCACCAGGGGAACTGTGAGACAGGGCAAGACTTGAGGCGGTCTGACCAAGGAGTGTATTTTCACCTATGGAAAGAGGTGAAGCTAGAGCAGCTATGTCAGCAGCTGCTGCCCCAGCAAAACCACCTATAACACAAGAGGATGTGGTCCTGCTGGGGCGCCACAGCTCTGCTGCTCACCTTTGCCTTGGGACTGGGTGTCTGCCTGTAGGCAGCCTTCAGCAACTCCATGCCAAAGGGAATCAGCGCACAACTGGTTTGATTTCAACAAGTTCCCTTCCTTTTGACATATCCCAGGGGAATCTGGCCTTGTTTCAGAGTATGTTTTGCTTATTTGAGCTCTTCCTGGACAGGGAACTTCTAACTAAGCCCTTGTAAACTTGTTTTCTTGCCTAGGTACCTTTGTACTTCAAACCCAGCTGAAGACAGTAATAGGTTAAGTATAGTCTTAAGATTTAACAACTGAACTCCACCCAACTGCCTTTATTTTACTAAGCTATTCAGACCTTATACCTCCCATGGTCTCTGTGTAGACTTCTCTCATCAATATTTGAATGCATACAGAACAAAGAAAAAGCAAACAGAAAAAAAAAAACATAATTGGGTGTAAGTAGAGAAAAACACTTAATTTTAGATAAGTGCTTGGCACAGTGTGTTAATCTGCTGTTCAGTAACACTTACTCATGCTGAGAGTATTTTATTCACCATTAGTCCCTGCATTGCAAACACCTCTCCTTACAAGGCACCATGAGAATAGAGGTGGCAGAACTGGGCCTTCATGATTTATCCACCATCCTCATAGAGCCACTGCAAAAAGCTGCACAAACTGCATTGTTCCCCTTATGTAGGCATGGCAGAGACTGATCAAAAGTGATACATCGATGCAATTAATGAGCCCATCTGCACCTGTGAACAATTAATTAGGCTGGGGACATGGCAGAGCTGAGCAGCGCCTTGGGAGCTCTTGTATGCCACAGACAATTTTCCTGGGTTTCTAACCAGGGCAGCGATGGATGAAAATATTGGTGTGTTTACTTATTTGTGTTTTGATTCCCCTGAATATGCCCTTAATTACAGCTTCTCTTCCCGTTGTTTGTTGGGCTTTTTATTTCTTCCCAAATGCGGGTAGGATGCAGAGGTGGCCCACTGACTCTGAAGGAGGCGTCTCATTTGTTGAAGTCTAGGGATTCTCATCTGTCCTGGACATGTCAGACTTGAAGACAATGCTGATTACTCAGATGCCTCAGCAGCAACAGCTGCATATAAGGCGGATGAAAGGCTCAAATTAATTTGTATGAGTTAGAAAACTTGATATTCTATGGTAAAAAGCAGTGTCAGAGTGAAAACCCCTGCGTATTCGTTGTCAGTCATGCCACTGTATTTATTCTACTAATGTATTTTTCAGATGTGCCAGGGAACACGACCAACACCCTTCTATTCAGTAAAGTTTCCTGAAGAATTAATTTAACTTATTGCATTTTGCAATCAGCCCCTGCCCTGCCAGGCTTCTGACTTGCTCCGTAGCTCTCAGCCCATGACAGGTGATAGAAGAACATAGAAGAAAAAATGAGTGATAGCCCCAGATCAGAGGAGTGCTGACAATAATCTATGTTGCCTAAACCCAGCTCAGGGTTTAGTAATCACCTAACATTGACAGCAAAGCAAGTCAACTAGTCGGCACTATGCCTTCCAGTTGGGACTTTACAAGCTCATTGGCAGCCACTTCTCTGACTTGTTTGCTTCATTCCCCCTTCCCTGGTGCTGTAGTGAGCCCTGCACTACATCTTCAAATGAAGACTGCATAGCCTAAAATACCAACAAAACGCCACAGCCTTACTGCTCCTACCACAAGGTCAATTTGCAAGCATGTCCATTCAAAGGAGCAGAGGGAAATCCCTCTGTCGTAGCTGCAAGGGAAATGAATAACAAATTCTTGGCTGTGTAAATTGTTACAATATCATCATCAAACCCAGTGAAAGAAGAAAGCAAAACAATGAACAGCGTCAAGGTTAGGAAGGCAGTATTCAAGCATCAAACACACAAAGCAATATACTCACCTGGGTGAAGCTTAAAAATGCCACAGATAACAAACAGCAGGCAGCAAATCAGTCCTTCAGATTGCAAGAGAAACTTTTGAAAAGCAGTCGTTAATTTGGCTACTGTGATAAATTCTGCTGTGGAGAAAGCAACAACTGACTTCACTGCTTCACAGATTCATTGCCCAGGAGGCCCTGAAGAGCACTGTGATAATTTAACCTGTCTTCCTGCATAAAGACTCTAGCTACCAGCAGTCTTTTATAACGCTTTCATCTGGCAGTAAAGGGGTGATTTTGATGAGACATCTTTCATACCCTTGTGTGCAGCTGTTGCCTCACTCCACTTGAGGAACCTCCTCTCAACTTCCCACATAGACAATGGAGAGAGAAAGCCCTGCTGCAGAATCTCTGCAAATGGTCCCATTTTGCTTTCCTTTCATGCCCAGACAGATACAGAAATGTCACACTGTCATGGGTTCAGCAGTAGCAGTCATTTTTTTCTGCTTCTTAGTGGCTGGTGCAGCACTGTGTTTCTAACTTTC
>WYDI02027155.1:9202-66142 GCA_009867235.2 Psittacus erithacus | reverse complement strand
GCAGTAGCTACAAACATCGGTATCATCAGTACTGTTCTCAGGCTGAAAGTTAGAAACACAGCACTGCACCAGCCACTCAGAAGAAGAGAAAATGACTGCTACTGCTGAACCCAGGACAGAGTTCTATCAAGTTATACATAATCTAGTTAATATTTCAAAAGCTTTACAGTTTATTGAAATTTGGAGGAGATTCAGGTTAGCTATAAGGATGTTCTTTACTGTGAGGGTGATGAGGCACTGGAACAGGCTGCCCAAAGAAGTGGTAAATGCTTCATCCTGGCAGTGTTCAAGGCCAGGTTGGACAGAGCCTTGAGTGACACAATCTAGTGTTAGGTGTCTTTGCCCATGGCAGGGGGGTTGGAACTAGATGATCTTAAGGTTCTTTCCAATCCTAACTATTCTATGACATTTTCATGAAATCAGCAAAAAAAAATCATATTCTTATTACCTCAGAAGTCATGCTGCCAAATGTCAAGTTCTTGCTCCATAAGACAGAGGCCTAATGAGATACCTTTAAGAAGACTTTAAAAACATGCAAAATAATATTAGTTCCATCCTCTAAAAATTTCTGAAGTATTTCAGCTGAAAGTACCTTAAATAAAGAAACATACAAACCAGCCCGCCTATAACATGAACACAAATATAAGTTTGGTGATCTCTTCAGCAAGTAGGAGTCCTACGCCAGAATTACTGGGAAACTTTAATCATTAGCAGGTGTGTTTAACCTTGTCAATAATGCTGAAAGGGGAAATGATCTGTCACTAGAACTGACAAATGCAAAAATTACAAAACCTGTATCTGTTACCTGCGTGTCATGCGATCCTGGATGACAATGCCTAAACTCCACCTGTACAAGTACAAAATAGTGTCTTTTGTTAGCTAAGCTATTTTGAAATATTAATTAAGACCTTTCTGCTGTTGACAGTAAATTGTTGTTTATGCTCAAATGATCCCAAAGCTCTACCACAAAAAAACATTTATTAGGGGTCTGTAAGGCACAAATGACAAAAAAAAAAGTGCAAATGATATAATTTCAATGTATCTTTAAATTATTCACAACATATGTAGACAATACTCTCATTTTTTTATAAGTATCAAAAGGATGTTATTTTTTTCTGTAGATTTGCTTCATAATAAGAAAAAATACTCAGCACAAGAAAAATATGCTTTGGTTCACCCAAACCACTGGAATACCTCAGCAGAGATTGGTAACACATATGTTATGGTTTTGATTGGCTGCGGTCTCATAGCTCTGATCAATAAACTAATTGAGCTGTGTCAAATTGGTCTTCTGGGCTTTCACTCCTATTAGAAACAATTCCTACTCAAATTTGGAATTAACACATAGAGGAAACAGGCGAAGTGATGTCTCCTCTGTGAATAGCCTGGATACAATATACAGCTTCGCTTTCATCTCCCTCATAGCTGGAGGGGATATCCCCTCATTCTGGAAGGATAAAGGCAATTTCTTTTCACATTTTGCACTACCCTGATGTTGCTTAAACTCTTACCTGATTTTAGAGCACCTCTTTTTTCATCCCGCAACATTTTTACACATGCTGTCCTGCTCTACTAGTATTCCTTACCTATTTTTTTGTGCTGAATCTTTCATTGCCTTCCTGAAGTTTTTTTTTTATCAGTGCCACACTTTTTACTTTGCATTTATGATGCCTTGCAAAACCTCAGTCTTGCATTGCTTTCACTGTGTGTTATTGTTGCTATACTATGCATATGAAAATCAAATGATTTTCATATAAAATGATTTTCATTATTGATAAAAATAACTAGGGGACATAAATTTGTACATGATTTTTTTTTTTTCCTTTCTGGTGGCTTTCAGTGGCATTGAGATATCTCTGAATGGCATTTAGAAGATTTTACAGGAATCTGTGCTCTGGAACTAGTGGGAACTACTCCTTTGAGATTCACTGCTAAATTAACAGTGTCTCCAGACAATTCCAAAACAAATTCCAGCAGTTTTGCACAGGTTTTCAGCTTCCAGTAACATTAAAATTAAATGCAACAATTTTAAATGTGGGTTTCAGGGAAGAAATTTCTACATACGAGGTTGTACCTTCGGCTGGTTCAGCATCTGTCTGAACAGCAACAGTGCAGCAACACTAAACTTTTTATGCTGTTGTAATTAGAGGAGGCATATGCTGTACTGCTGCAAGTTATGCAGTGGCGTAGTATGACTAGTGCTTCAGTTATTAAAGATACAGGCTTTAAGGATGGCCATTTCTTTGTGTTTGTAAGGACTCTCAGGATTTGGTGATTGAAAATATAGGTGCGATGCTGCGACTTTCCTGGTAGCAAGAACAGTTCTTCAAATAATAAGCTTTTTTTGGAGAAAGGATAGCATCTTTTGCACTTTGCACACTTAAGTTATGAACTTGCTAGAAGTTCACAGAAGGTCACAGATGGCATGAAAAAACCTCTTTAATGACCTTTTTTTTTTCTTTTTTTTTTCTTTTTTCTCAGCTGCACTTTTCAGGTGAGATAAATGTGTGATCTGGCAAACACACCCTGGCATTTACTGTCCTGTCCATAATTAGTCATTCCTTCAGTAAAGAGTTAACTGGGTTTTTTGCCAGTCAATACTACTACATTTCCTACCAACAAATAATAACGTTTAATAATAACCTTTAATCTGCTTTTAGAAGTGATTTAAACCTGCACTAACTGAAACTCTGACTACTAGGAAGACCGATGAGAAAGCCCCTCAGTTATGCTCTGACAGAAGCACAGTGGCATGAATGGAGGACATCAAGAAAATCAGCCAACTGAAGTCATTACTTTTTGAGAAACATCCCATAATTCTTTCAAAGAACAGATGGGCTGTCCTGTAATTGACCCAAGTGATGGGAATCAATTTTGATGGGAAAGGGTTCATAGGATATTTAACACAAAAAACATTAGACTTGACCGTGGAGGCATGTAAGCAGAAGTAATGAGAACATGGAAAGAATTTGCTGAGGAAATGTTTAAACCTGTAGAAAACTAAACTATGTGGATGCACATAGTTTACTGCACATAAGAAATAGTCCTGTAGACTGGCTGGCTGAGCTACACTCTTCAGTGTGTAAGGATTTCAGTAAGTATTTGCCAGCACTTATCAGACTTTTCCCTTTGAGCATCTGGCAGCAGCTGATTAAAATGACTGAAGACCAGCATCTTAAAGTCAAAGTAGCATGTAATTGCCAAATAGGACATAAGATTTAGAAGTATATTAACACAACAAAGCGACCCAATGCATCTTTCTCTGTATGAGCTCAGAGAGCCTATCTGTTTGTCTAGTATGATGAGCCTGTTTCTTTCCCTGGGTTGGGAGAGCTAGGGTGCTTGCTGGAGATAGCAGCCAGGTAGGATACAGCTGTGAATGTTTTGTTATACATTAAACACTGAAATCAACTGATAACTAATAGTTCAAATAAATTTTAAGTAGTAAAATAGATATAGAATAATTATCGGAAGAATTAAATAAAAATCTTACAATAATGTTTAGATTGTTATGTTTTGTATCTAAAAAAATCGTGCTATATCTTCCTACAGAACATAGTGTTTCAACATCAATACAGGTGGCAATTTCTCCTATAAATTTAGGATTAGGATCAGGCTCCATTCTGATGCTCAATAAATCTGTAATCAAAATCAGTGTAATGTCCAACTTATTAGTAAAACCATACTTGCATCCCTTCTACATGCGCTCTTTATTAATGCACTAAAACTTCCCCCCTACAAGCTGTTAAAAGACCAATAATGAAAAGAAATCATTCAAATTCAAAGCCACACAGCAGAACTCTATGTTCACAATAATAATCAATACTTGAATTTCCCTCAGAAAGAAATTCAGTCTATAAAGGTATTTGCTTTGGGAAGCATTTGGGAAACGCATTCTTGTTGCCTCAAAAGATGACAGGAAGCCTGAAGCATACTGTTAACACCTTTTTGAGTAGATGTAACTACAGTTTCAACCTATTGAAATTCCTGCTGCATTGCTTTGCATTTAATCACAATCTTTATTGGCATTTATTCATTGCAACTGTACTTTATTCACTTACATGTTTATACAAAATTGAATACATAAAACTGTGGCAACATCTTTTATGAGCAACAAATAAAAATTAAGCCTGCTTGCATTGCATGTGCGTATCTATTCAACAGATGCCCTCTTATTGTTTAATGGATGCCTCTGCCAGAAAAAGAGCTAGAAGCATATTCTGTTTAGTTTAGAGATAATTGGTCCTTAAAATATTTTCAGTTTTCTATTCATCAGATGCACACACATATGTATATGCGTACATTCATTTTGTAGTAAAAGTGTCATTTGAGTTTGCCACAGTCAGAATTCTGATTAAACGGAAGCATGACAGGTCAGAGTCTCCATTGCTAAAGGTCAGTCTGTTTTCACTGCTGACAGTCTTAGCAGCAGACCAGTGTCAATATGGTCTGACCGAGAGTATGACCATTGCTTCTTGTTACTGCGTCAAAAAAAACCAGTTCTTAACTTTAACTTACTTTTTTTTAATTTCTTTGCATTTTTTTCCATGTCAGCCTAGGAAGTTTCTATTTTCTACCAGGAAATAGAAACAGAAAAGTTTCAAGTTTTCACTCTTTATTATTCAATTGTACTAAATTCTGCATTAAAGTTCCTAAGACTGGTGACAGTGAGATGGGAATAAGCCATCAAATTATACTTGATGGGTCAGAGCCTAGTTTCTTTTGTGTATTCTCAAAGAATCAGAGGCCAAAAATATACTATCCCATTTTGAAAATATGTATATGTAAGCAATCAGAATAATATTTGTTCTTAAGTGAGAGGGACCTGGCCCACTACTAGCATCACTGAACATTCTCAAGAGGCATGGCTGGTTGCACCTGCAGCAGGATGCTTTTGTTCTGCCAGCCAGTATTTCAAACTGTTCACTGGAAAGAGAGGGCATGTTGTATCTCCAATAATGACATCCATGAGTCATTTCTCTGCATGCAGCTCCAAAACCTTTTCTCTTTCTTCTGTCGTCTGGGAATTTTTTCCAGGGCAATACCTCTTTTTACTTGCAGCGCCCTGGCCCCTCATCAGAACAGGTACAGCATTTATCGCAGATTTTAAATGCTGAGCTTTAAAGAGAATTTCTGGGGAAAAATACTAATTCAACAATCAAGAACAGGGGGTTTGGTCAAACAGCTGTCTCTTAAGGAACTTAAGTTTTAAGAGCGTCTCATGGGAGTCACTTAAAGACCCACCATTTTGGCAGAAAAAATCACTATGGAAATTACTTACTTACTTAATTCTTGGCCACAATGAAGTATTCTGTTCCTGTTTTGTGCCTCACATGCAGTGGACGTGCATGTACCTTTACTCTTTTTTAGCTACAGGGTTCTGATCTAGACCATTTGCTCTAAACACGTGGCATAAACCGGCAGGAGGAAATATCCCTGACCACACGAGAGTTAATGCATTCACTTTGCAATGATCTTGAGCCAGGGTCAGTATGAATGAATTAGTAGACCATAGATTTGAGCATTGGCTTGGAATAAATATTTAAAATATTTACATAAATAAGTACATAATCACCAGAGACTAATATTAATGGCATATCATATCCTATAACTTGATAGCAGACATGAGATGGCAAGTGGGGGAATGAAACTTTCACCTGCTCCGAGTGGTTTAGCCCTTTACAAAACGGTACTGACTTCAGTACCTAAACCCAGGTGTCCTGACTTCAGTACCTAAACCCAGGTGTCCTGGGTTCAGCAGTAGCAGATATTTTTCTCCTTCTTAGTAGCTGGTGCAGTGCTGTGGTTTTGACTTTTGGCCTGGGAACAGTGCTGATAACACCAATGTTTTTAGTTGCTGCTTAGTAATGTTTAGTCTGACCAAGGACTTTCTGAGCCTTATGCTCTGCCAGGGAGGAGGGGAAGCCGGGAGGAAGCAGAGACACGTCACCTGACCCAAACTGACCAAAGAGGTATTCCATACCACAGCACATCATGCCCACTATATAAACTGGGGGTAGTTACCCGGAAGGGCGAGATCACTGCTGGGACTGGGCTGGGTATCTGTTGGTGGGTGGTGAGCGGTTGTATTCGCTTCGCTTGTTGTTTCCCTTATCATTATTATTATTGGTGGTAGCAGCAGTAGTTTGTGTTATACCTTAGTTACTGGACTGCTCTTATCTTAACCTGTGGGAGTTACATTCTTTCTGTTCTCCTCCCCATCCCTCTGGGAGCAGATGGGGACGAAAGGGGGAGGGTGAGAGAGAGGCTGCGTGGTCCTGAGTTACAACTGGGCTTAAACTATGGCACCAGGTAAGAGTTAATGAGTGCCCAGAGATGCGTCTACCCAGACTGATTTTAGGCATCTCTGATGAAGAAGGGGGCTTTAATCCAGCAACTCCTCCCAATTGCCTTAGAAATTCTATACACTGGGTTTTGTGAATCTTGTTCTGAGGTACCTTCCTGGTCATTAAAGTATTTCTCTAGTCATTGTAGGGAAAATGTACTTACCTAACTTGTGGTTGGGATGCTGCTAAGTAGAACTGAAGAGGTAGTTTGGCTCACTGCTGCACTTAACCAAAATTCTCAGCGCAAGTCCAGGCTTCTGAGATTATCATTAAGTGGGGAAAAAAAACCCTCTTTAAAATAGTATTTTATGCACTAATTTCAGATTGATAGAAGTAATTCTGAGAATTATAAATAACTCAAACTGATGGTGATAAGGACTTAAGTGGCAACTAGAAGCAAGCTACGGACTCATAATTTAGGGCCATTCTCATCTAGTCTGACCTATTGCCTAGTGCAGGCATTAGATGAAACAATTTCATCTAATAGTTCCTGCAACAAACAAATATTCTTCCCTACAGTGCAAGTTAGAATTACTCAGCGCCTTACCTTGTAGCTGAGCAAGAACATAGGCCTTGAGAAGACATCCAGTTTTGATTTAAACACTTCAAACTTTAATAAACCCTTGTCCAAATATAAAAAAAAAACAAACAAACAAAATGCAAAGAAAAACAAGTCTCCACATTGCTACTTACTGAAAGGTAAAGAAAGAGTAAGTACAGCAGTTTTCTGAATTACAAAGTTGTGAGTTGCACAAGAAGCTGTATGAGTCTGGTGTCAGCCAAAGATCTATTTCTTTGTTTATTTCCCTTATTTTTCTTATACATCATTGAAGTTTTAAAGTAGGTTAATTCTGGAGGATAAAAGGGTTTTCCTAATGATTTCAGTCAATATAGCTTTGGATATATTCCAAAACCACTGTAACTAATAGAAATCTTTCATTGTCTTAGACATATTTTGGAGCCAACTCAATGTCTAAAACATGCTCTAAAATACTGACCCACACAATGGACTATAAGATAAACCCCTTATGACTAAATGTACACTAACCAAAAATTAAGTATTAAAGCTAAGTGGCATCTTAAAAGTCAATTTATAGCCTAGAAAAAAATAAAGAAAAGATTAACCTTAGTACATGGTACCTAACTTTGCAAAAAGAAGCTTCCTTCTGCTGCCACTTATACTGAAAGATATAAATAAGGAAAAGAAAATGCTGACCATAAAATGGATCAAAATCATATTTTTATATGATATATAAAATATTTATATGTGTAATACATATTGTAGCTGACTCTGAAGTAATAACGAACTGCATTTTGTATTAGCACTTCAGTGTCTCTCAGAAGATACAGTGCATATGCCTTTGTCACAAAGAGATAGTCCTGAGACTGTTTCAGACAAGAATTCCATCAATTGAACTAATGTGATATGAGGTTATATACCCAAAGGATTGAAAATAATTGTCAGAGAAAATTGCTGAGGCTTCATTTGTGCTTTGAGGTGCCTGCTGAGTGGTTTCCCACAGGTTACATCAATTCACCACACTAATCAACAGATGGCAATAAACAAGAGTAATTTAATTACTGTTAAAGACCACTCTCTTCCTCTGGATGTAGATAGGCAATTACCAGTGACTTTAAAAGGAGCTACTGATGTGAGTCTAAGCCTAGAATCTAATTCTATGTAGTTTGGGTTTTTTTGTTTGCTTAATGGTTTGGCTGGAACTTCAAAGACCTAGATCATGTTTTCAGGTGTCTGTCTTTGGCTGCAGCAAAAATGCTTTGCCAAAATGCTCCATCAGCATTCTCATGGCCTTATCTCCCAAATGCAGACATTTTCCAGCACTGGAGTACCCTCAGCATACTGGAGCTAAACATCAAAAAAGAAAACTATTTCATTCCTCGCGCAGCCTGGACAAGATTACATCTGGAAACACTGATGCTGTAGATACACAAGGCAAGACCCCAGAGCACTGCACATGTCACTTGGTTTTCCTCTTCTAAATTTTGCAGTGCTGACAGAGGTCACTATTACTACTATAGAATATTACTGTGGTCCACATGCAAATGCAGAGCCAGTCTGCCCACACCATGCCAAACAGCGCATGGTACCCTTATGTACCAGCAGGGCTTACACTCCCTCCACAACTTGCATAGCAAAGACCCTCCATCTCTCAGCCTCATGGCACAACCTGCATTTATCTATTAATTTCTAGCAGAGCTTGGGCCATCATTAGCCAGTTAACTGAGTCATTGCTTTGAGTACTGAATTTAGACTAAGACTAAAAAAAAAGTCAGTCTAGTTGGTGAGATATAAATTCCACCTTGCAACGTATACAGGAATTTAACTCTAGGAAATTATTCAACATTAGAAGTTAAAATGTTGGAAAGCTCATTATTATCAGATGATATCAGATTTGATGACTGGTACAACCCAAACAGCTCTGAAGCTGTATCTTTAACATGATTAGTACCACAGGCAGAGAAATGCACCTTTTCGTTCCTCACCATTGGTAGTGGTCTGGTCATAGCTTGTTCTCTGAAGACTAGATTCACCTCATCTGTTTTTAGATTCCCAACTGATGTAACTATTGTGTCCCAGTAGCCAAGTAAATGCAGTATCACCAGGTATATTATCAGGCTACAGGGTTTTAAATAACTGCCTTTGTCATTGCAAGGTAGTTTCAGTTTATTTAGTTGAAACTGCAGCTGCCTAATGACCAGGTGGACATTACCTTATTTATTTTAGCCTTGCTTAGCTTTATATAATTTTGTGCTGGAGCACCTATTGCTGTTGTACTGTTGACATATTTCCTGTAAGTAATAGATGCTGGTTACAGATAGCTATTGCGGTAGTTAGTCAATGTAGAATGAATTATCTATGACTCCAGAATAACTATGCGATGTGGTGCAATGCAAATGCGGCATGCTAGCAGGCGGTATGGATGTGTGGGCCCAGAGGCTTCAGGGCTGTACACTACCTACCCCTTATCAACTACTGAGCACTAGAAGAATGCAGCTTCTGGAGATCAGTGAAACTGATTTTAGGGGTCACCAAAAGAACAAGGGAACAAGTGTCTGACATATGTAATATACATATAATATACATGTAATATAGTATATAGAACAAATTCCAAAGGAATCGGAAATTGCAGGTCAGTTAAGAAAGAGCTAGGTGTAGGCTTTGTTAGAAAGCATAAGTAGCCCCAAATATACACTTGGTTGAGGAGGAAGAAACCATCAACCTCACTCTCCTCCTGGCAAAGGACTTGAGATGCTGAGTATTGAAGTAACCGGAATATTGGAGTAAAAGGGAAAAGTAAGCAATGGCATACAGTGAGCGGAGAAAAAAATGAGTTAATGAGTGAAAGATAAGTAGGAAGAAAAAAATTTTGTAAATATTCAACCCAAGGCATAAGGGGATTGATTTATAAAAGTGCTGAGTGCTCACATCTGCAAGTTAAGTGTACTTGAGATGTATTCTGGCTGTACAAACTGCTATAGCAATTCCAAGTATTCTGAAAATAAGTCTGCTACAGGCCACATTTTAAAATATGTTTAGGCGTCAAAATTTGCAAAAATCCTGCCTACAGGGATATGCAAAAGGACCTGAGAAGTTAGATGCCTAACACTCATGAGAAGGGGCTAGCATCCCCTTAGACTAATGATCACCTTGGACTAATTTGCCTACCTGCGCTTTTAAGGTTTCAAAAAATCTGTCCCCAAGTCTGAAAGCTGGCAGCTTAAATGAATTGATATTTTTGACAACATTTGCCTAAGTCACCCTCTGCTTCACTTCCTTTTGTTTAAAAAGGATAATAATAGTATCTTGTGTCACAGGGCTGTCAGGAAGATACATTGAGATAAAGGCTTTGAAGCATTCGGAAACAAGAGTGAGCGAGCTATTGAAATATCTTAGCATCTGATCATATGCAACTTACCCCACAGTGCAATGTTTGGATAATGTAGGCAAAATACAACTCAAGCTATACCTAGTCAGCAGAATCAGGCCTGTGAGGATGATTCTGAGGGGTGGGATCTGTGCTCTTCTTTTTCTTCCTTTTTTTTTTAGGAATGTGTGATTTCAATTAAAAAAAATCCAAAAAAAAAAAAATTAAAAAATATACAGAAATCTTCAAGAAACTCTTCCAAATGTCACAGCATTATCTGAGCCAGAGTGACTTCAGCAATGCAAGAGACTCATCATCTCATCAGTTCTGCTATCCTGATTAATAACCTACTTTAGTGTATCAAACAGAAGTTTAAAAGGCAACTTGATCGTGGCTCATAAGGACCCAGAGAAGAAGACTTCTGCTATTTGGGACACTATAATCTGACAAACAGCATAACAAGATTCAGTTTCTGAATAATCTGGAGACAAAAATGTACAAATTAGGAAGAAAAATCAAATTTTAGCAAGGAAGGTAATTAATCATTGGTGCAGCTTGCCAAGGGGAGAGGCAAATTTATCATAACTCTTTAATTCAACATTGAATGACTTTCCAAAGAATGGGACACAAACAATAAATTTTGGTGCTAGACAGCAAAAACGAAGAATAACTCCTACCTGCAGAGGGACATTGTCTGTCCTGGGATATGAAGTCATCCAGACCAAGTCAGTGTCCATCTCCTCTAGTCTTAAAACAAATGTACCTATACTTAGTTGCCTTTCATGATGAACCAAAGACGGGCACTTATCATAAGATGTATAGTATGCAGTCACTGATCCTTAATGAATATAAATTGAAACACTGCCCTGGACTACTCTATCATAAATTAAATAATAGGCTGGTCAAAGAGGAAGGAAAGAATATACTACATTACAGTGTGATAATTGTTTACATTCAAGCATATGCAATGACATTTCTGGTCTTTGCTTCTGTTGTCATCTGCTTGCATTTGCTTTTAATGCCATTATTTCAAAATAAATGAAGGTTTTAGAAGTTCCAGAGCCTGTTACCTCCTCAAAGGTAATATAGATGACAAGAATAGGTTTTTTAACTCTTATTTTTCCCAGCATTAAACATAAATAAATATATAAATAAATGTATGCCATTAGTTTTGAAAGGGTTGTATCCCTTTGTATTAACCATGTATTTTCATCTTAATTTGTATGTTCCTACAATTCAATTCAGTTTAAAAGGTAGTTAGGAAACCTTCACAGAGAAGCCACTTTATGTTGGACACTCCATCTGGGACAATTTAGGCAATTAAGAGTGACAATAACTGAGATAGTAACAACTGATAAATGGGAAGAGAAAATTCTCATGCTAGCCACTTTGAAAATCTTGCATTTTCACGTATCTTTTGGGTTTCCCCTGAATAAAATTCCAGAGGGCTATTTAGAGTTCATATAAATTCAGGCAGTGGCATCTAGACTGTGATTTGTAACAGGTTATCCAGTTAGGCATTTAGAAAGAACATGACAGGACATAACCTTGCCATTTGTTATTCATGCTGCAAATAGTCCTGTTGCAGTCACATGTCTCAGATTCATCGGACACAGTATTTATATTTTTAATATTATTCAAATAAAGGAGAGAAAATAAACTGAAGGTAGGATGGGAGTACTGCTTCTTTTCCAAATCCTTCAGCTAGTTTTGCAGGAGAGATTTACTCCCTGCAGGGACCTTGCCTCTCTTATGTCCCTAGGCTATCACAGCCACAACAGTAATTACACAAATTAGTACTTTTTGATTTTAAGATCCCAACTGGTTTTGGGTTTGGTAATAGCTGCTAGGTTTCTGGAAAGTGTTTCCTCATAAAAAGTAAATTAAACTAGACCTTGTGAATATTGACAGCCAGTGTGACTGGTCATGTTCCAAATGCCCCAATGGAGTTTTGGAGTTTGTCTGTACTCAAAATATATTAATTACTATATGGATTTTACTCAAAACTCTGATCACTGTCCAACTTGCTCTTTAACCTTATGCCCTCGCCAAAAACCTGAAACTTTTCCAAATGTACTTTCTTAGAAGTTTCAATCAGTTAGATGCAAGAGGATTTTGTGACTATAATTTCTCTAATGATTCATAAAGTACATTAATGCTTTTATATATTTAGCTTCAACCAGCATAAACAATTTAAAATATTCTACTTGCTCTGCAAATTTGCAAAGATTTGGACATTTATGTATCATTAAACTATCTTTGACTGTATACATACTTAAACTGGAAGCGTCCAGAGCATCAAGTGGGGATTTTTCATA
This sequence comes from Psittacus erithacus, assembly GCA_009867235.2. Taxonomy (NCBI): domain Eukaryota; kingdom Metazoa; phylum Chordata; class Aves; order Psittaciformes; family Psittacidae; genus Psittacus; species Psittacus erithacus. The sequence goes on along the minus strand of WYDI02027155.1, from coordinate 53,590 downwards.
TCTCCTGCAGCCAGCATGAAGGAAGTTTCTCAGATCCCTCTGTGGGCTACTAACTTTGGCTTGTCTGCATACACAAATTTTCATGGCTGCTTCTTATTCCATGGCATATTTTTCTTGCATCAAAGGAGCTCGAGGCTTTTCACTCATCCTAGCTGTCTAGCCTCTGTGGATACAGGATTTGGAGCCAATACATTATCATTATTACTAGATGTTATTTGGAACCATACCGGTGGATTCTGTTGTCCTACATACTGTAAAATGTGAAACAAATAGATAGTTTGTGACTCCAAACAGCTCATGGTCCTTCAAGACAAATGAATGAAGCCAGGAACGTTAGAGAAGATCTCAGAGCAAAAAGACAAATCTATAATTAATCATTAACCATTGTAATGAATTCTGAAGAAAGACATGCAGAGAGAATAGAGGATTAGTTCTCACATGGGTGAAAAGACTTTTAAAGTTTAATATATCCCTCCAAGGACACTGTAAAAATGGGTATTGTAGAGTTTAATGCTTTGTTTGTCCCCAGTAGCTTGTCTCATATAGACAGAACCAATATAAAAAATGTTCATTTTTCTAACTGTAGGCTCTGCCCAACCAGACTGGGCTCTACATGAAAAGGGTGTATTTCTATTCCTCTCAGCGTTAGCAGTAAAGACTGCTCAACAAGCTGGGATCTCAGATATTTTCTTCCAGTGATATACTCAATAACATTTCCAATATTCTGCTGTCTGTATCAATCTGATATTAAGCTATGCCTACATTGTAGACTTCTGCTGACATAGCTTTGTGAGCCACTGATATGACAATATCTTCCAAAAGCTGCTGTTGTAAACCCACTTGCACTTAAAACAAAATAAAAATAATGAAATCCAGTGGTTTAGATCTTTTAGCAGTTGAATTTGCTAAGCTGTTTAGCTTGTTTAACTCAGAGGTAACCAGATAAAGTATGCAATATTATTTTATCTTTCACAAGATAAGCTGTATCTTTGCTAAGAAAGAGTTACTGCCATGGTACACTACCGTAGGAATACTTTTGAATCATTCCTGGTGAAGACATGGTCCTTAGTGAACAATTGTGTTGGCAATACACAGAACAGACTAGAGTATGCAGTGCAGTTGTATTGACTTGGTTGCACTAGCTAAAGTTCAAAGAAAATGGTACATTCTTTGTTTCCAAAATCCACAGATTTAATATTGAATTATTAAAGAAACAAATCTGCTGATGTGTGTATGCTCTTTTTTTCCCGCATTAAGCTTAATTTTAGCACACTACTGCTGGAATATATATAGATATGTATATATATGTAGCATCAACAATATAATACTGGCACTCAAGAGAGGAGTCAAGGCAGGAGAAATCCATAATTAGATTTTTCTCAGTACATCCATCTTCATTTATCCAAGAGGCCAAAGTCATTACCCAAGAATCTCCTTGGAGAGCAGAACTGTAAAGATTTACTGCATATCTTGAGAATCTGTAAGTATATTGAAGTTCCCTAGTTCCATTATTTGTCCCTTTTACATTTGATTGAAATAGGAAGAAAGTTATACCAGTGCCTTTATGTTTGGTTTTTGATGATATCTTCCCTTTCCTAAATTGTTCTTGTAACGGAAAAAGGGCAATTGTATTTCATTTCTTCTCTTTGTTTCATTTTTCACCAGGTGGTATAAGCTTACCTGTAAATTCCTTTGTGTTTGGTATGAAAAAATGAAGAAATTCATGACAGAAAGTCTTAATTAGAGAAGCTGTACTTTTCACAGCCGTCCTCAGTGGAGATTGAGGCTTGAATGCCGCAAAGCATGTCTCTATAGATAGTGGCACCCTAGACCAGTTTGGATTAATGAGTGAAATCCTTGCTTTATCTTGGCCTGTTAGAGCACAGCACTTTTCCAGGATCGGTCCTGTGAGCCATAGTGCAAAAGCATTTAATTTTAAATCTATTTGTCTGTATAATTTGAGACTGTTATTTAGCAAAAAGCCTTACTCAATAAAAATGGCACTATGCACACACACACATAAAACCCCAAACCACAAAACCACCCTAGTTTAACATAGATTACGTAATTTCATTTAATCTTTGTTTTTCCTTAATAAAACATAGGAAGCAAACAAAATATTTGGTGAATAAATGAAAGCTATAATAAAGCCCACTAGCTACATTGAAGATATTTTTAAAAGTGATTTATTTTCTCTAAAATAAAGGCATTAGCAGATACTAACAATGTGCCTAAGAATGGAGACTCAAACCACTTGTGTATCGGAGTTAAATGTGTCCAAACTGTTGTAAAGTAAAATCTGAGAACATACAAGTCTTCCTCAGATTCAAATATTAGTAATATCTTGTGTTATTTTTTATCCTAATCATGTCCAGATCCTCAGCCTGGGTTCAGCTCTCACTGTACAACACAGTTTCCTTCCGGATCTATGATCCTATTCATCGTCCCACAACCCTGAAAACTGCACCAAGGTCATTAAGGCTGATTGCACAGCACCAGGTACTGGCATTAGTCAATCCAGGAATCAAGGCCAAATATAAGGCAAGCCATAACTGATGGATGTCAAGAATAGTAAGCCAAAGGATGATAGATTTTTAAATTATGCAGTTAAACCACAAGCCAACAATCAATTACAAATAGGAAAATGCACACAGGACTCCCATGTGCAAAAGAAGCCCTGCCCCTGCAAACACTGGTGGGGCTAACTTTATGGAAACATCATCAGTGGAAGAGCACACATTTCAGTACTGCATGGAAGTTTTTAGTAAATGCTTAAATGTTCTTATTTTGAAAACATGCTTCACATAGATTTTCAGACCATGTAAGGTAAAAAATAAATCCTCATCCTCTCTTGCATAGTTTTGATAAATATCTACTTTTGGAGTTGCAGAGCTGTTAGGGGAGGGGATTGTTTCATTTTGGTTTATTTTTATAATGGTGTTCTGTTTCTTTTGACCTTTTCGATATCCTCCTTTTAAAAAAGTCAGTTTCTGTGGTTTTTTACTTTTAAAGCATCTATTAATACCCACATGTTTTCATTATGTGAATCAAACCTTTTATCAAACTGTGCTCTGAGAAAATATGTTTTGGAACCTTCAGAAAACAGTATAAGCATATTTCCAGTCTAAGGTGGCAAGCTCAGCCACCAGCTTTTGCAAAGGCAATTTATGTAGCAATGGTGTAATCACAAAAGTTGTACATATTCTCTCCAATAAGAAAAGATTATTTGCTGTTTTCATGAAAGGGTTTTATAGAAGAAATGCAATCTCATATCTAAGAATAAACCAGTTCACTACAATGACTCTGAAATGTAAGGGTTAATGCTTGTATAAATAATGCTTCATAAACAAAATACTGCTATAATTTAAAAAAAGAAAATCTTGATAAATCTTTGTGCAGAAACATAAATCCTTGTACATACATATAAAGAGTATGCAAGAATCTAAAGTGAGCCCTGTAATTTCCTGAAGGTCTGACGAATTTCCAACAAAAAAATTTTGGTGAAAAAATATTTTCTGTGAGCATATATGTGCTTGCTTTTATGCAGACTCGATTTGTAGTCAAAGCTAGGAGAGAACTAAAGTAGTTCATCTGAGAACAGATAGGACCTCAGCAGTTCATTTTCTGTTGTGAATCTCAGGGAAAAAAATGTTTACACTCAGTCTCCAGTTTCTCAGGAATCACTTTAAATACCAGGCTACTACTACACTGGGCTCAGTTGGACCTACTAGAGCTGTTCATCAGCAACTACAGAGAAAAATAAAACCAAAAACTAACCTATATTAAAACCTGCATTAAATATACTAAAACCCTGTATTAACTATGTTAAGAAAAAAAAGCACAAGCAAATTTCTGTACCACTCACAGTAGATAAGTATTCACTCAAAGATGTCATTATCTATGCAGAACCCAAATCATTCCCACTGCCTGATTTCCCTTCCCTGCCATCTCTCTTACTAGCCTAGAGCCCTTGCTGAAGGCAGAAGAGGGATGGAGTCAGCAAGTATGGGGGAAGTGACTGAAATCTGCAAGTTAAAGGGGTGCTCAGATCTAATCCCAGGACTGAGACCAGAGAAGAGAAAACCACTGAAAGATTAATTTGTTGAGAATTTCCTTGTGAGCAGCAGCACCTTAAAATGAAACTTTAAGTCTTGCTCCTCCTGGCTTTGCAGATGCCCAGAATTGGACCTAATAATTTTACAATGTCCCCTTTTCCCCTCCCCTTGCCTAATGCATATGGTGGCTTGGTTAAGCCTGTGGAAACCAGAGGACATCCTCTGGCCAGTGACTGTAACCTGCCTTTTAAGTACGTATTTTTACCAATAGCTGCAGGGAAGCAGAAGCAGATCCTTCACTTTCAACAATTTGATGAAAAAGATGCACAGCTTAGATTTTTTCCTTTTCCCAGCTTAGCTTGCTAGCCCTTACAGTGGCGCGCAGTGCTGAAACGTGTCTTCTTCCACTGATAATGTTTCCATAAATTTAGTCCCCCTGCTTGCAGGGGCAGGGCTTCTTTTGTTCACCCCAACAAACAGCTTACAGTGGGTTGAACCAATTCCTACCATGATTGCAGAAATATTTGTAATTGTCCTTAGTGAACTTTGAGTCAGGCCTTTCTTTTGGAATAAACCTGTTAGAAGACCAGACCAATACTCTAATTGCCTGTAGCCCTTACAGCAAATCAGCAGCTGGAAATGTGGAGCTGTGTGGAAATCTACCCAATCTCTCTTCCCTGGCTTCACAAGTGGGAGCTGTTGATACCTGCACAGCTCTTGGTATAAGGCAGAGCAGAGCATCAAAAGTTAATAATCCACAAGCCATTCAAAAACGTCTAGGACAGAGACACTGACACCAGGGAATCATATGTCTGCACTGAGCAGCTAGTAAATTGTTTTCTTGGAGGGCTCATGAGAAACACACAGATGAACCTCTGAAGCCACTACTTGGCAGGTAAGGCTACTGATGTACTTGAATAAATAGCTGTGTTCTCATGATCATTGCTGTATCTTTTCCCCAAATGTACTTGCAGCAGTTTGTTGACATTACATAATTCAGGGAGAGCTCAGAGCAAGGATAGAGTTGATGGCCAGCTTTGGTGTGCATGTTTATTTGACATACTTGATTTATAGTTCTCCTGTTTACACAGTGCACTTTGATATGTTGTTTCTTTTCTTTTTAATGTTAAAATCATTACTCTCAATCCTGAATAAACATCCAGGAAGTCATTTAGGTTTCAAGTGAAGGCTTGAAAGACTGCTTTTAAGAACTACTCCAGTGTATGTTTAGTTCCTCATGCAGTCAATGATGACCGTAATCTGTATGTTTCCCTCTTGTTTACCGCCTTTTTTCCCTGCCACAGCACGGGTTTGTTTCCTGCTGCTGGGTGGGAAAAAAAAAGACAGAAAGAAAGGAAGAGAAGGATAGAGGATGGGAGAGGTTTTCCCCTCGGAGCTGGGGAGGAACTGGGGACCTCCTGCCCTTCAGAGGAGCAGGTCGTCCTTCCCGTGGGAACTGGGGAGGCAGGGTGGGGGGGGAGCGCGCCGCGGGGACGCGCCGGGGGACAGCAGCGCTCCCGCGCCCACCGGCGCTGCCTGCGAGCCCGCCGCGGCCCTGGGGGTTCCGGGGCCACCCTGAGAAGGAGGGAGGAAGGGGGTGGGGGTGAACACAGACCATAGAGGGGGATCGCGGCTCCGCGGCGGGGGGAGCGTAGGGACCGAGGAATGGCGGGATGGACGGGTGATGGATAGAGGGACAACGGCCGGAGGGATGGTGGGGTGAGGGATGGACGTATGGAAAGATGGAAGGGTGAAGGATGCAGAGATGGGAGGATGTGGGAAGGAGGGATGAGGGGCGGAGGGAGAAGAGATGAAAGACTGAGAAAATAAGTGCTGAGGGAGAAGGGATGAAGGGCTGGAGGGCTGCAGGAGCGAGCGCCCGCTCTCTCCAGCTGCTCCCCCTCCGCGCGCGCCTCCGCGCCCCCACCTCCCCCTCCCCGATCCGCTGCTGCGCGTGCCCGCGCCCGGGGCTGACTCTCCCTCGCATCCTCCTCCGGCGGCGACGGCGGCAGCGCCGGGGATGGGCAGCGAGAGCGCGCCCAGGAGCAGCCCGGGCCCCGCCGCTCCCCCCTGCTCCCGCGCCCGCTGCTGCTCCTGCCCCGCCGTCCCCCGCTCTCCGGGGGCAGCGCCGCCGCCGCGCTACCCGCAGCTTCCACCTCGGACGGGTGAGTCACCGGGCCCTGCTTCCCCTCCCTCCAAAAGCACCTGCCGTGCACCCCCCTCTTCCTTCCCCCACGCCTCCCATCCCGGAGCCGCCCCGGGGACGAGCGGAGGGAGGCTCTGCGCTCACCCCTGCCCCCTCCCCGGGGCAAAGGACGGAGGGATCCCGGCCCGGACTTGCGACCCTCCCCCCCCGCGGTGGCGGAAGGTCCGCGGGCAGCTGGGGTGTCCCTGCGGTCCCTGGGGCTGCGGGGGAAGCGGCTCCCGCTCCGCTGCCTGTTCCCGCGGGGGTCTCGCACACGCACAGCCGCGCACATGGGCACCCCGGCAGCCTCGCTACCAGCCGGGGCCAGGACTCCCCTGACCCCATCTCCACGCCGCCGTCCGCAGCACCCCCCGGCCCGGGGAGGCTCGGGGGAGGAGGGGGGCTGTGCTTTAACTTTTGCGAGGGATCATTTGAATGCGGGGTGGGCCGGCTGCTTCTCCCGAGTACCACCTGGGAGGCGGTGGAGGGTCCCGATCCACTCTGTCGGGGCCCCGGGCGCCGCTGAGCGCGGCCATTCCCGCGGAGCCCGGCGGGCGGCTGCGGGCGGGACTCGGCTCTCGGATGGACTTTTTTTTTGAGCCTCCCCCCAACAAACAGTAGAAGAAATGAAGCTTGGGGGTGGGGGGAAGAGTCCGTGCTTGTTTTGCTTTCGCTGCCCAGAGCCGCAAATGATGGGATGCTGTGACTGATAGAGCGTTTTCTGGTTTTTATGTGTCATGATGCACACGGCTGGTTGTAGGTAGTGTAGTAACTATCCATATCCCAATAGTTTCCTGTTGAAGGGTTGTTATGGCAGCAGCACTTCTGCCTTCTTTTATTTAGCATCTCTGGCTCAGAGCAATGTTAAAGACCTGGGAACTGCCTTGGGAAAATAAATAAAAAATAAAAACAAACTAAAAATAAAGCAACAACCTTTTGCCTCTTTGCCAGATAGCCAACAAGTATGAACAGAAAATTTACACTAAACCTTCTCTCCCTTCTCCAGAAGCTGGTGCTGTGATAACACTTAAAACTGACAGAGACTGGCGGAAAACATTCTTTTTCTTCTTTTTGTCTTTTTTGCACAATTCATGGTTTTGGTAAATTTTGTTGGAGTTTTTGCTTGGGTTTGCATTGGGTTCTTTTTTTTTTTTGTTTTTCACTTCTACTTTTTCATAGTAGCCTTTATCACAGAGGTTTTCTTAGTCCTGCATTGCACTGGGTAAAAGAATTCATGCTGTTCTACATACAAGCAAAGGACAACATTTGCAGAATGAAAAGCTTGTAATTCTGGAGGTTTAGCTTTTCTGCATTTACAGGATGATGAGTTTTCTTCTTGCAATAGGAAGGGGTATACGCATAAGACTGATCAGAAAGGTTTCATCACATCTTAACAGCCATGGCTGGTGGCACCTTGAATCAATAAGATTTAGAGGTTGTTACAGACATGAGTTTCCCTGTCACCTGTGATAGTCAGCCTGTTGTCAGCCAAACCACAAATAGCTGGGAAGGAAAATGGTTCTCATTTCAGTTTAGTTACTACTGTTCTATTGAACCAGCATTTAAACCATGAAGCCTTTGATGAGGACGAATTTTAAAACCACAAGAAATTGGTAGAGGGCTATATTACTTTGCAGTTTTTACTCTGTACTTGTGTAGGTACCATCTGTTGCCTTCAACTGAACTTTGCTTGAGTAGAGGTTAAGCAGTAAATAATAAGGGCAAAAGGATTCTGTCCTGGAAGCTCCTACATTTTTATTTTCAGCATAATATTTGCAGACTAATATGATACTGCAGGATAAAATGTTATTGAATTGTGATACCTTGTTTCCAATTGTACATTTTGCAATAAGTTTGGCTTATCAGTAGGAAAGGAAGATGAGTGTGTAATTGTTTGTTTAAGAATGAAAAAATGCTGTCCCAAGGTGATTCATGTGTTGAAAGAGACTAGATTCAGGTTAAATAGGTGAACTAAAATAATGTAGTGCAAGTGATCCACTGCTTGTAATGAAAACAGGCACTTTTGTCATCTTCAAACTGAAATAGAGAGATGTTGGAAGAGAGATGAAGAAAGCAGAATAGATATTTTTAATAACAAAATAAACTCCCGAATAAACATCAGATATTTCTGAGGGAATACCAGAACATTTCTTAGTATAACTGCATCATGATTCAGAACCCAGCTAAATCAGACAAGATTCTCCCTAGCTAAATCCGACGAGATTCTCCCTAGCTAAATCAGATGAGATTCTCCCTAGGCACTGTTGTGACCAGATTCAAAGACATCTCTGCTAACCATTTTTGAGGAACCAGAATGTGAAAAGATCATTTGTATTTTTTGTTGTAGCCATAGCTGGAAGTATTTATTTCATGTCTCATATAGAATATTCTATACTTTACCCCTCTGAGCTGTACTCAAGCCCATAGTTCTTACTTGTCCAGACAGCTCAGCTGAGATAATTCTTGTAAGAAAGAATAATGTACATACAGCAAGGGACAGTTTCAGTGAACCAAACAGTTAAATAATAGTCACGTTTACTGGAAAAAGGGCTTGGTTTTGAATGATATTTTCATATATGGTACTCATTTTAGGTGGTAGGAATAGCATGTTAAAACGACATTATTGGGTTTATAGTTCTGATGTGAAATGACTAGCTGAATTTAATCAAGCTGGAAAGCAGATGTTTCCAACTTCAGTGATTTAAAATATCCTTAGTGATTTAAAAATAACCTTAAATTGTAATGAAGAAAAGACAAATTTGGACACTCTGAAAAGGGTTATAGCTGAACTTATTTGATATAAATGAACCAACAGATTGCACTTATCTAACGTAGACAGAGCTAAAATGGAGCAAAAAATGAATGCTGACAAAACCCAGTCATGGTAGGAAAATACACAGTATAAACCCTGAAAGACCATTGTAAAAATTACCCAAGAGGTTCCGACTTTAAAGTTCTGAATCCCATATGGCAGTCAAATGGAAAAAGCCCCACTGACCTCAGTAAGTATTAACGGCTGGCGTGTATTCTAAGAGAATGGATGGGTAAAGTTACTTTAATTAAGTATCACAAGAATTCTGACAGATAGTTCCTAAACTCAGATCGGAAATGTAGGGATTTTCTTCATTTAGGAGGAAGTCCTGGCTCCACCGAAACTGAATTGGAGTCTTGCCATCAATTTTACTGGGGCCAAAATGTCACCCTGAGAATTATTTTTCAAGTGACTTTTGAAATACGTTGCATATTATGTTTAATTTGGTTTCAATTTCTGTAATATTCTATTTAAATGAAGTTATCTTTGCCAAGCTTGAGTTATTAATTAGTTATTAGCAGTCATTTTCCCTTTCCTTTTATGTTTTTTTAAATGCCAGTTTTCCAGAAATGGCAGGAAATACAAAACAGTTTGCCTGTAAGAGCGCACTCATAAGCTGAATAATTCAAAGCCAGTGCTGTCATTGTGCAATCACTTTTTTAATATGATGCTGTCAAAGTCATAAAAAAAGAAAATCAAATGTGACATCACAGAAGACAATGCATATAGCTGACATGACATCCCAATGTTTTAATTTCCCCGCTTATACTTAGTGTTTAATGAAGATAGACTTTTCTTTCTCTCTTTTGGGGAAACTCCTAATACAAAATAGTAAATGTTCAGAAAAAATGATGACTGTATTTTCTTAAAAAGAGAAACACCTCTTGTGAAAGTCCCCAATGTAAAGGAAATTAAATCCTAAACGGAGACAATGTAAAGTGTTCACTGGGAAACACAGATAATTTGTAGCTACTTAGAAAACCTATGGTCAGATAGCTTTCTAGAGTTTGGAAGGTATGATTTTGACAAAGGACAGTTTATTAGCTGCTCCTACCTAGGTGTGTACCTCTGTGCAAAAAAAAGACACTAATGCAGTTTCTCCCTCAAAAAGCATAGTCATTTCTGGGAGGTCTTTCTGCTGTTTTCCCTCCTAGATTAAATATATTTTATGCTAATGAGAAGTACCAGATCGGGAGAAATGGAAAACGAAACTCTGTTTTTACCCAGCATCTGTAAGGCATAGAGAGCAGTAGTGCAATGTGGTGACCCCACACTGAGCTGCCATTTCAGCATGGCTTGGCTGGGTACTCGACATGGAGAAAATCTCCATGTACCAAGATCTTCCAGGTGGCTAAGGACCTCTTTGCTCCAAAAGCTCAACATATGGAGGAAATTTGCCTAGAATGGGATTTTATTTGTTTTCCTCAGCCTCTGCCATCCTTAGAGACACTAGCCTTGGTTGTGGCTCCATGAGGACCTGGCCAGATCCTGTGAGGGGCTCAGTATTCTCAGTGCTGGTGCGTTTGAAAGTGCTGAGCACATTTTCAGGATCCTCTAAGAAATGGAGTGAAATACCCAGTTCATTTCACAAGGGCCACAAACCAGCTTTTAAATCACAACTGTTTTCCATCACTACTGCATGTTGTCTGTATTTGAATCAGTGAACTAGAGGTGAAAGGCTCCACGAATGTGATTACCAATCTCCTGAGACATTTAGTTCTTCAAGCATATCTTACTGGAAATATCTGTATTTGTATTTCACCAACTGGGGCAGAAAGAAAAATGAATTAGTAACACACAAATATTTTTCTTTTGTTTCCAAAAAATCACACTTTGTTCTTTTTTTTTTTCTTTTTTTCATTTCAATTTGATATAGAGTCTGTTAATTCCATGTTGTCAGTTATTTGGTTCTGAAATACATATATAATCCATAAGCAAACAGCCATATAGTTGTTTATATTTCATTACCACATAATGTTATATTTTTTATCTGACAGTAGCCAATGATTTAACCATACAATCTCATACCTGGCTAAAATAAACCATTCCAATACTAATGTTTGGCGTGTTGTTTTTTTCCCCCTAATGTCTGCTATTCAGGAGCAGAAAATTTCAGAAAACATATTAAATAAATATAAAATAAAAATCTATTATCTAGAATGGATCTCTATATATAATGGTTTATTTTGTATAAATTAAGCTTACTACTCTTTTGGAAAAAAATCCACTTAAAACCATTGTAATTGTTTTATACTACAATCTAAATCTACTATGTAAGGAAAGCTATTGAACTAAGGGAAGCCACCAACTGCACACCAAAAGTGAATATTTAAGTGATAATCCAGATGTTCAAAGGTCTCTTGTTTTTTCTGCAGATATCTTCTTTTAGTTTTCCAGGACAGCAACTACAGCAGTTTCAAACTGAGAAAGTGTGTTAGAACTGAAACTGCAGGAAAACCTGTTTTCCCATTCCATGGGAATGGAATGGAGGAAGAGATCTGTAAGGTCTAATCTTTGAAAGCCAGGATAACTTAAACATACTCATCTTTCAAAATTACTTCTTATGTTTAAGACGTATGTGGAGGGGGTTTAATTTTTTTTTTTAATTTTGCATTTATCTAGCATATTTATTATTGTTTTATTTACCTAATAAATCCTAGAAAATATTCTCTTCATGTATCAACTTCCATCACAAAGCATGTAGCTAACATTAAAACATTAATCATCATTTGCCGTATTAAAATGCCCAAATTAAAATTCTAAATGAATGACAGATATAGTCTTCTTTATAGTTAGCAAAAAAACAGTATCAAATTTTGTATAATGCTTATATTTGACTGTTGATTAGTTTGTTTTACTGGCTAAGAGTGTGTAATGCTTAAATATTCTTTAAGAAAATAATTAATGCTACAAAGCATAAATCTAGTCAGAATTTAATACATGGTGTCTTTCTTACATGTTTGAACTGCAATTCAGGTTAGAAATTTAAACTACTTTGAATGAACTCTGCCTGTACTTAGTCACTAAGCATTTGGTTTGCATTTTTGTCTTTACATTTCCTTACAGTTCCTCCTGCAGCTTTTTTTTTCTTTTTTTTTTCTTTTTTTTCACCTATTTTTTCACCCCAGATGGAGGCACTGGGTAGGAGTTCAAAATATTTTAAAACAGACTCTGAATTATTAAGCAGTATTAACTCTCTGTATATTCAAAAACTTTCTTTAGATGAGTCACCACATCTTAGGAAGTCAGGTACCAACAGCGGTACCCAGAGCAGACTACTAGCCAAGGACAGATGGATGCAGGTGGCAAGTAGACCATGCCAGGTACCATGGGGTGAAGCAGGCTCATAAATCAACAAAACCAGTTTTCCCTACTTATCAGGGTGACATTTCAGAGGTTTTTGAAATGACAAATGTCTTCTCTTTAAATGAGTTACACAAATTTAAAAGTCCTCAAAAACCAATGTTTCTTCCCAAAATCATTTTGGATAGACTGGAGTGTTCAATATTGTAATGCACATCCCAGTGTATAAGAAACAATTTAAATATTTTTTTTTTAGGATTTTTTTTTTTTTTAAACCAGTACTTTAGCAAAATGAGTTTAATTTCATGGAACATTGTGATTTCAATGGAACTGCATATTCCAACAACAGGATTTCAGTGAAGTTTCTTCAGTGGCTTAAACTACAGAAGAAGAAAGACCTTCCATAAAATTAAGGGTGTGCTGAATGAAGGCGTCAATCCTGAAATTGTTTATATAAATGTAGAGCTTTAAGAATATGTGTGTTCCAATAAATTGGCTGACTGTGTACACCAAATTACTTATGTGACAAGTACTCTGACTTTATCCGAATTAAGTCCTTTCTATTTGGCAAAGCAGTGGAGATCTTGGCTTTAGAGGGAGACAGTAGAACTGATAATAGAACTTGATCTGGAATTCTCCATCAAAATTATTTTTCAATAGAAATAATTCATGCTTTGAACTTACAATTAGCATTAGTATGAGCCAGTAATAGAAGAACCTAATTTAATTTTGAAAAGTGGGAAATCACAAACTTTCAAAATTCAGAATTTGAAAATATTTTAAGGTCACTACTGATGAATATTGCATTTAAGTGGAATAGGAGGACATTCAACTGCACGTAGAAAGCAATCAAGTTATTATTATTGCCTGTATCTTTGTGTTTGGAATAAAATTTATCAGCCAAAGCTTTCAACCTCGGACTATACCAATTTAGCAATTTATATAAGCTGGCAACACAGGATTTTCACAAACTTAACTGATTAAGACTATTATTCGTAAATGCCATTTTGGAGCATAAGAATCTTGCTAATCCTAGAACTTGAGATAATTATGAGAGTTTTAAGTGAGAATGCTTGCCCCAAACAACATTTGTGTCGGGTTTAGGGAAGGAATCAAAACTCACTGCCCATACTTTCTCCGCACCCCCCCTACAGCTATTTACCAGTCACCCTTGCTGGGCAGTATGTGTGGGGAGCAAAAGAATGACGAGCTGCCTCCCCAGTAAAGCTTCCTGCGGGACACAGTCAAAATTCCCCATGTCTTGACTTTGATGAGCCTGGATGCTCTGTACATGCCTTCCAAACCTGCTGGACCTCCAGCACAGGCCCATGTGCATGCTTGCAGCAAGCAGATAGTATTTGAGATTCTACCTAAAGAATATTAAAGGAGAAAGCAATGAGAAGATTGCAAAATAGCATTTAAAATATTTCAACAGTTAAAATGCACATAGTTAGGTGAAGTGTGTGTCCTTCAGGCCCTACTGAGATGAAGAACCTTTATTCCACAGATATCCTAGGGCAGGCAAGTGCAAGCACCTGAAAGCATCCATATTGTTACAGCAATTGTAACAAAAAAGAACATAAACCAATAATTACATTTGGTTTTTAGATCTTTCCAGCAAGACAAGTTTAAGCCTTACATGACAAATCACACCAGTAGTCAATGGGGAGGAATTCCAAACTGATTGCATGTTGGAGTCAAACACAGCAGCACTACTATGAAACCTGAGGCTGGGAATTTTTACACAGTTGTTAATATCCAGCATGTAATTTGATTTCATGTAATTAATGAAATAAATAAGAATGGTATATGAGTGTGGTATGTGAGCATGTGAGTACCTATAAACTACAGAACAAATGAGTCAATTCAATTCAGTAAAAAGAAAGAAGTAGATGACCAAAACCTTCTAACTATATCAGTGGGTAACCAAAGAAGATACCAGTAGTCACATTATTTTCACATTTACATGATTGCAAAATATGGAGACAAATGCCACTCTAAAGTATAACTTGAAACTGGGAGACTACCTGTTATTAAAATAGGTTTCTTCATCCCACATCATCTTGACACTTTCAAATAAGCCTAAATTTAATTAGCTTTCACATCACCATATTCCTCTCAATCTTGTTATGTGGCAAAACAGACTAGCTGTGGAGACAACTCACTTTCTCAAATAATGATTTTGCAACCGAATTATGCATGCTGTTCGTCACTGAGGAGCAAAATCTGTTTTCCTTAACACCTAAGGTACACCGGGAAAAAATGTTATGAGTCTGTTGCACAGTTAGTAATGAAGCACTCAACCATATGAAAATATCATTTTGTTTATGGAAAATTTTACAGTTTTGCCAGTTTTTTATTATGGAAAGAACAAAAACATAAGTTGGATGTTTTTACAGATTAAGAAGTTATTTTTTCATGCAGTTATTCTACTTATAGGACAATCTAGTTGTAGATAAATTTAGAAGATTGATTATGATAAGACCGAAACAATTTGTTATTTTGCATGGTGAAAAAAACACTGCAGTGGAAGGCAATTTCAGAACAGAAACTTGAAAAATATACCCTTTTCACTTCTTCAAATCATTTTTTTCTTGAAATTTGCACAATTCCTGGAGATATTTTGTTGTAAAAACATCAAAGTATTTTTCATTCTCCTCTGAAAGTAATTTATGCAGCTCTAGATCTACAGGAAGAATATGATATTCTATTGGATGTTACTGTGAAAACCTGCAGCTGTCTGTTTTAAGATATATATATAAAGACAATAGTCTAATCAGCTGAAGAGAATCACTGCGTCTTAACCATGTAACTTTTCAGTATATATGCACACTTGTATAGGAATATACATATATATATACACACGTACACACACATACTTACATATATTCTCCTATTCCTGCTGGTCCATAATAGCAGCTGAGCTCCTCAGGCACTCTACCTTTTTTTTTTTTTTTCTTTTTTTCCACCCCTAATAGAGCAATTCCCTGTGTGGATTTATGGATTTATCTGTTTTCTTTACCTTTGTTGGACTGGCCTAATTTGTAATTCTTTTTGCTCACATCACTATGCAAATAGTATTTGTTCCTTTTGCTGGGTGGTTACAAAATATGTCATTTTTATGTTTGTGCCCCATTCTTGTAAGTGCTTAATGCTGTGTAATGGTTATGGATTACTGGTAGTTTTCAGGTAAGTAGAAAAAATGACTCCAAAATTATGTCTCTCTGAAGGTCAGAGATGCACAGCTAGAAATGGAAGCCGAGGCACTAGGTTCCCAGTCTGTATCTCTGGTCATGCCTCCTCTTACAGTACAAAATTATTTTAGCACAGATTTTCACAAAAATATGGAGAACAATTTTGATGCCATGAGGGGAATGTAATACATGATAATCACAGGCTATTTCAGCAGCAATGAAAGACTGGTATAGCCTTGAGAGAATAGTCACTGACTGGTCTAGATAGTAAACTGCTATCAACTGGTATGTGTATTGTTTTAAGCTTTCTAAAAAGTATTGCTTCAAAATAGTATTTTCCTCCTGCTCCATTACTAACAGTATCTCTTTCTAGGCCATTTACTCTTAGTTGTTACTGATCTTTCCTTAACTTATGTGACACTTTCTTCATGCCTTTGTTTCTTTTGTTCCTCAGATATGCTTTATTGCAGTTCTTAATTTCCAATTTTCCCTTTCAATAGTTTACCAAACTGTCACTTCCTGCTTAATTATTGTATTTTATTTGCTCCAGGGGGGAAAAAAAAAAAAAAAAAAGAAAAAAGAAAAAAAGGGGGAACTTGGAAGTTTTCACTGACTAAATTATATGTAATGACTGAGGGCAAAATCCACACAGAGACTTACAGCTAAATACATTAAAGGTTTTAGGCAGCAGAAATGTGATTTGGACATATTTGTCTGTATTTGCAAGTAATTCAGCACAATAGGAGCAGACTGGTAGATCAAAGCAGCTGTTGATAAGATTCTTATAGTTAAGGTATGTGATCAATGTGTTTTACTATGGACTAGATTTAGTTTCGTATTTTGGACCAAATGTTACTATCTTTTATGTAGTCTGAGGCTGTTCAAAGGACTAATTAGTTCAGATCCTTTTGTCCCCACTGCAGGTTGTAGTAGATTTGGTACAGTCTGTAAGCAGAGCTTCTAATTTTCTTTGCTTCAAAAGAAATCTAACCCATACACAGTGAGACTGCTTTGCAAACCAAACCAACGTATGGTAATTGGGAATCACTACAAACCCACACTACATCTCCCAGTCAAATGGCAGTCTCCTAAGCTCTGAAAAGTAAACTCCACTGCCACATTGCCCCAGAGCTGGCCATAACTAGCTCATTATTTAGTCTTAAAATTTGTATTTGTGTGTGTCCTCAAAAGAATCTTCAGTTTTCTGATGACTGGACAAGTTCAAGGACTGTGTAAATCTTCCACCGTGCCAGCTCATGGACTAAGTACTGCAATCAGGTACCCATTCAGTGGGCAGCTCTGTCAGGCACTAAGGTGAACAGTCATTAGTCTTTTCTGTGTGGGAAAACAAATATTTAATTCCCCCATTCTGACTGTGTAGTGACATGCTTCCTACAGGTGTGGCCAGTGTTTTGTCTCAGAACAGTCTCTGAGAGTAGCAGGTTGCAGTGCCACAGCCAGAGTGACGAATCCAGCAGAACTGAACACAGGCTGCCAACTTTTTGGGCAGCAAACCTGACCATAGTGCTCCTAGGGAAGCAGCAGCACATCTCTTTTCTGTTTATTGTAGAATAAAATCTTTATTCCATTTCTTTCTCCAGTTTCAAAAAAAAAAAAAGTCTACTTTGCTAACAGATTCTGGAGCCTGGACAGGTAGATGCACATCCTGCAAATCCTAAGCAGGGTGCTTGACTTCTGTCTGGGTGAAATTTTAAAGAGAATTTATGATTAGCATTCCCTTCAGTATCAAACTCCCAGTCCAGTGTCATGACTTTATGTAGCCCTCTCTGAGTGCATGTTGCTCATTACCCACTCTGTACCACTTACCATCCTGGGGATTGGTATCCATCTCATAAACTCTGATGCTTCATCTAATATGAGCTAAGATACCAAAAGTGATGAATTGCTTTGCCTTTTAGCATCCAAACTTCTAATTGGATGCAACAACCAACCATTGCAAATGTCTACTGACAGATACTTTATAAAGGCTTGTTCTCTACCCCGAGTTATGCTTCTTATGCAAAGCATAGGAGATAGATGAGTAAGAGCGGGATCCAGAGAAATTAGCAAGCGAAAGAAGGAAGAGCTTCAAGGAAATATGGTGGAACAGTAATATACATACAACCTATACCTTAAGGGCATCTACTTTCAGCACTGGGGAAGTGTCTACTGTTCCCTGAAAGGAAGCATATAAAATAGATCTGTCTTTTCTCCAAAATAATTAGAACATGCTGCTAATTGATGCCCAAATATCCAGTAATTAGAGCACTTAGCACTGAGGTGGATGATCTTTTAAAAGCATACCACACTTCTGAGTTGGAGAAAAAATTGCACTCACAGGCACTTTCAAGCCAGAAGTGTGCCCTAACTACAGACTGAATGGTTATTTTAGGATGAAGTTAGTGACTTTCTCCTTTTGAAACTTTGCCAATTTCAGTAATTGATTAAATAGCTAATGGAAGAGGAACTTAAACCTGACCCCCTTTCTTCACAGAAGAGTGGACTAACATTGGTCTGTGGAGTCAATTGCTTTCTATTTGGCTAAATAAATATTTAAAATCAAACTGAACCATTCCAAGAGGGGAAAATTAAACAGTTATCTTGCCAAATAACAAGTGCTTTCTGGTTAATGGGAATCTTCTGGGAGTCAGTCAGTCACAAATCTAAGACTCTCAATAGATCAGATTAAGTGGGGTTGTCTGTCTCCCAAGAGAGAATTTCATTTACTGTGTTTTCAGAAAGTCTTGCTTTCTTGTTCCCTACCTTTTCTTCCCCCCCCTCCCCCGCCCCTCGCCAATGCATATGGCATCTGCTCTGACGAGTATGTTCTCAGAAAATGTACTGGTGCTCTCTGCAGGGCAAGAGTGATGCTCCTTGTGAGCAAGTTCATACTCTAAGAACCTGGCAGGGTCAAGACTTGAGGGACCTGGCATGTGAGGGACCTGGCATGTGAGCTTGGACATGCAATTGAGTGGGGACTGGAAAGTGTTAGAGCTGGCTGAATGCTCTACTTAGCATTGTCAAAAGTGGCAGCTAAATCCCTTGATAGCCTTCATTCTTTCTACTTCATTTTAGGGTGTTAAAAAGCAATGCTCCTAAGCACTTTTAGAAATAGAGAGCTGCTAATAATGGAAACCTTCAGCAAATGTAATGTTTTATATCAAGTGCTCAGTATCCAGTTTGTGAAACTGAACATCTCCTTTCACATAGTAGATAGAGTGCAATGAGTGATAATACATCTTTCCCACAGTGCTTCACCACTGTGTCTCCGTCTGTTATTAGTGGGTATTCAGGTCTGTGGTAAAGGCATAAAATCAGTTAATGTCCAGAGGAGTAGAAAAATGGTAGTTCAGGGAATTATGCTTCGGATGAAAGTAAATATCTATCACTTTCCCGTAGATAATAATTTTTTGATAGACTATTTACTCAAAAAGGTCTTTACTAGCCTTTTGACAGTATTTAAGATATTTTAAGTCTTTGTGGCAGAGACTTTTGTCATGTTTCCTCCTGTATCCTTGAAAACATTATGTCTTAACATGGTAACTTGACTTAATTCAACCTAGCTTTTATATTTTATTTTACAAAGCAAACTCTTACATAAGTTTCTGTAGCACTAAAAACCCTTTGATGAAGTCCTTAGAAATCTGATTTATTCAAGTTGAATTAGGCATTCATACTTCCTAATGCTCCTTGAGCCATTATCAAACCATAGATATGATTCAGTGAAAGCCCTAATATTTGTGGTAAGTCTTCTGTGGTATAGATCATGGAAGAGAAGAAACCTTTGGAATTTATTACTCACTATTTAGACTGAAACCTTTCTGAAGCAGGAATAAGTTGACAAGAACATTAGAACTTCCCAGATAATTATCTTGTCAGTGGCTGGAAATCTGTTGGTAGTAGGCAGGCAGTAGGAATACGTTTTATTACTGCTTCCAACATAAAGAAAAAATGTCTTCTTTCAAAAACTTAATCTAAATTGTAACACGTTGGAGAGGATTATTTTTCTAATTACAGCTTGTGGTTTCATAGTTGCATGTATATTTTTTCTATGATGAGTAGCCTAAAATTCTTTGATAGACCAATTTTGACTTGTATTCTGAGACTTACAGTCTAGTGACTAGAATATATCTATTTTACACTATCTTAATCTTACAAATTATTCTTGGGTTTATGTCTCTTTCTGAGTTCTGGAAAGGCTAGCTTTTCTGTCTGAAGCATAGATACGCCAGAATGGTCTTATTTCCTGTTAGTCAAATCCTCAGCTACTAATCAGTTGCACATTAATACACCTGGGAAAGCCAACATTAAGTATTTTGCATTTTGAAATCCTGAGTGTTTTTTAAAGGCAGTGAATGAAGTTAGAGTTGTGCCTCTGATCGTGAAGTATTTAACTAATTTAAAAGATAGCCTAATCTTTCATGTGAAGCCATCTTTTAGGTTTAGGTACAAACATGGCAATGTATTTTAATATCTGGGGCTTTTTTTCTCCTTTTTTGTCACTAGTAATCGGCGCCTTTGCCTCTTGTTTTCTGCATTTTCCCATCTCCTTTAGCAGTATTTTATCACCCAGGGCAATGACCCTGCTTGTAATACTATAATTGACCCAAAGCTGTGAGTCTGGAGAGGTTCACTCATGAGTGGCTTTCCTCCCACCTAACTTTTGCCACCAAAACTAAACTAATGTTTGAGGTATCCTCTGTAGTGAGGAGGGAGAAAGACATCTCCAGGGAGCAATTGACTGCACTTTCTGAACTTCTCTCTTAAGAGAGTTTGTCTCTCTATACAGGAGAGAATCTGTTTAGGACTATAAAAGAGCTTCAGTGAGTACCATGGAGAACAACTTTCTTAAAAAATGCCATGGTATTAAGACTATAATTTCTATTTATATAAGACTTTCAGTTTCCAATGTAATCACCTGTGATTGACTTGAGCTGTGTGTAGAGAACAGGAAAGAAGCCAGATGAGCTTGCTGTGCTATCCCTGCAGTACGGAAAGCAGTGGAGTATGGTACAGAGATATTTGAGCTGGCAGTGCAGAAACCATTGTGGGACTAGAGCAGTACAGCTGTGTTCACGCAACACTGCACACCGAGTTAGAAAATGTTGCTGAAACCAGCTTCATTCACTGGCACAGTACCTGAATTTGTATGAAATTTGTTTAAAGTAAATAGACCAGTAGAACAGTCTTTATATTTAGCAAGTTTTTTTTCAGTTTACCACTTTTTCCAGTTTCTCACTTGGTTTTGAACAAATCATCATAAAAATTCAGCAAGCTTAGGCACATCTTGTACAAGTTTGTTTTCTGTTACAGAATACATGCTCTCCTGGGAAGCAGTGCAATCATTCCTTTTTTCCTGTTATTTCTATATGTAAGCTTATCTATATTAAGGAATATGCCAATCACAGAAAAAGTGAGAGCATCTTGATACTCAGTTCTGGAGTAGTAGTAGTAACGTAACATAATTTGATTACAGAAAAGTCCTTTCATTAATTTGTGTGAATGAAGACAAGCTGAACACTAATAGACAAGTGCATACCATTAATTACTGCTAAAACAAAAGGATACACAACACAAACCTCACAATAAATGCTCATAGCACTATTCAAAAGAAGATTTCTGAAGCTGTTTGTGACATATCAATACATCTTTTTAGAACTGCAAGGCTATGGAGGATAAAACTGCAATCTTCTCTGAAAGCCTGCAATGCAAATCTGAATTTCTGTGCAGTTACTACCATTTTGCCTCCTAAATGGATGAAATTTAAATTACAGCTCGTAATATTAGTGCTGCATACTGTTTTTTAAGAGGAATTGTTTTGACTGGGTAGAGTCAAATTTTTCTTTGCCAAAGGAAATGTCTTTTACATTTGGATGGAGACTGTTCCCCATTTTGGTTTACTACTCACAAAGACTCTACTATGTTATTTCACCAAAAAGTCCTTCCAGCTTGGGAAATTAAAATCTATGTGTAAGGAAATCCTAAACCAATTATACAGAGGGCTCAATTAATTTCATCACTTATTCTCAGCAGAGGTGCGTTGGGAGTTGATCTGCTGAGAGGGAATTGCGAATGCCCCTGCTCGTGAACTGTCAGGACAGCTCGAGCATTTGTCTGTTTCCCTAAGTTACATTTGCTACAGGAGAAGAGAATGGAGACAGCAGGTTTCAGATCCAGCTCTGTCTTCTTGAAGAGAAAGCTGACTTCAAGTCTTTTATATATACACAAGTGCTTTACTAGGCTTTTGGGTTAAATGTAAAAAGACATACAAAAAAAAGGGAATTAAAATTTGTTTTATAACCGCAATATATTCACTTTACACTTACAAATGTGCTGAGTAATTTCTGTACTGTTTATGGGCACATGAAAAGACTTGTGATACCTAATCTTATTATTTTATTATGTGTTCTATGCTTTTTTTTCTCTTAATGTTCCAACTTAGAAAATCAGAGCATTGCATGAAAATCTCAAAGGCCATTAGACGAGACAGAAGAGAAAGTTAGGAATATATATGGTACACTTTCTATGCATAATCCTTTTTCTAAGCCTACCAAATATTATTGTTTTCTCAGTTATATTAGCAAACAAATATTATTTTAAGTATTTAGGTTGGATGACATGTTTTAGTCTGAAACAAATTATGAGCAAGTTATATGAGCATATACTAATATGAGCAATAGAACTGCTAGATCACAGAAGTTATAACTTTCAGCTAATGGAGTGATGAGCAATGAAAGTTATTCAAGTTAATAATATCTATAGCAAAAGGATGACATTGGATGATGTGTTATGAATCCTAGGTTTCTAGGTATCATGACTGTAGATGATAGCTTTGAAATACATCCCGCAACAAAACAAAACAAATATAAGAAAAGCGTATTTTTAAAGGTGCTTAGATCGCATAATTTTGAGCAAATCTCATAGTCTCTTATGGCTTGAATTACCATTTTTGGGGCTCTTTTGGCATTTCTGCAGTCCAGTCTGTACCTGTGTGGCAGTTAAAATGGAGCCTGGAGAGTCACAATGATTTTCAGTGAATCCACTGAAGTCAGATAAATTTTCGCTTCAAAAATGGAACAGGAGACTTTTTTTACACATACTCTTTATATAATATGAAAAATCTCCAAGAATTTTTTTTTCTCACCCCTTTTGAGAACTATGAAGTTGTGCAGAAATAAAGGCATGTTTTTGGCTTGTAAGTTTTACTTCTTGTGATAAGAAATTAAGGTCAGTAGGAATAAAATGGCTGCACTTCTTTACATGGAATAGTTTTCATGAGCAAACTCTCAAGAAATTATCATTTTGAGGCAGAACTTGAACCACCTTAACCTTGGTGAATTTTAATCCCAATTTACCTCCCATACTCTGATGATCATATACTTTGCAGGTAGTACTATTGACATCAGTGTGATTACTCACCATTAGGAATATAAATCAGGGTGGGTAATCAGTACAGAAATCTCTAATGCTATAATTACAATCTTTTGCAAAGTAGTACTCCTCTTGACTGCTCATCTTGCTTCATATCTAAAGTTAAGCCTTACACTTGAATCTTTGGTTAATATGTCTTTCTGTTATGGGATAATGTGTGGGGAATTGGCGACGCTGACTTACTGATTTGATGCCATGAGCTGCAGCTTTCCCAGAGCAGCTGCTTTTCCTAACAAACATAATGGTCTATACTAGGCCTTTGATTTTCTGCATATTTTACTCATTCATTAGGTCTTGCTCTTTGTATATTACTGTTTTGTTTGTTGTACTTATTCTACTGTATGTTTCAAGATGGTTGGGTATTTTCAGCTGTGTTTTCTGTTTTGCTTTTGCAGAAGTTGCTGAAAGTTTGGATAAGCAGGTTTAGATTAGAATTTAAGAAAATAATGGGAGAAAGGGGTCAGAATCACTGGGTACCCAGCTGGAGCAAAAATAGAGGAGGTGCAGGAAATTAAGGGTATATGTTTTTCTACTGCAGTTTTGAGAGCAAAATGTCTGCACATGAGAGCATGCCACTTACTGCAAATTGTTCCTCTGACTATCGCTTTCACTTGGAAAATACTCAGGTCCTTGGCTGTGTACTGCCAACATTCATTCTGAACCCTCCAAACGGACAGAGAAGGTATTGTTTAATATCTTGTGCATCTGATGATTTCCCACTTTCACAGGAGAGGCTCTTGTTTGAGTTTTGCCTAAGAAAAAGAGGTAGCAGTATTTCCGTGACTTACACTTCATGTTTACTAAGTAATTTCTTTTATCATTAATTACAATGGATTGTATTTGAGTTTAAGATTTATGTGTGTTTTACTGTTTTAGGTACTTTTCGTTCTATAAGCATCTGTATATTCTTAACTTATTATTAGCACTGAGCTGTAACAGATTAAATACATTATCTACTTGATAATTTTAGAAATTAAAAATATTTTCAAATTTTTCCTGGTAATAATACCCACAAGCAATAACCATTTCTATTTTGAATTTTATTCCCATACAACATTCTAGACCATAGTATTCTTAATATTTATAAAATCAATGATTCCATGGAAATATGAAATTCTTTCCCATATTTTCAGGAAAACTTTTGGTTTGCTGTATTTTATTCAAGAGAATTGAATTTTATGGCTTTTGTTACAGTCTCATTAAATTGGAGTCTGGTTCACAGGCTTTTATTTATTTATTTAATTATTTATTATTTGTCAAATGGATTTTGAAAATAGAAAAGCTCTATTCATTTACTGTGATACCTAACTAGTTTGTAGGCCAACAGTGTATCCTCTGAGTGACTCAGGGATCACTGTGCTCTTGTCCTATTATATCTATTGAAAGATCATCAAATGGCTATACAGATAAATACAGATTTTTTGATAGATTTCACCCTTCTTCTTCTGGTACTAAGGAAGCCCTTGAAGAATTTTAAGCACTGAGTTACCATCTTTTTGTGAACCAATTCTTATAAAATGCCATTGGATGACATTTAGAAGACTAATGCTGGACACCAGACTTCAGTGTAAGGAGAGAATATTCATTTTTTATATGTATTTTGAAAGATTTCATGTTCCTGAATGCTAGTCATGTTTTGCAGCTCACATAGTTTTGCTTCAGACATTGGCAAATAGTATCAAAGGAAGCATATTTTGCTTCATACTCTTCCTGTTATTTCATTTTAGTAGTCTTCCATTTAGGGAGTCGTGCAAGCACATAAAATAAGCGCAGGCCTCTAGGAAAACCCTTCATAGCATCATTCTTACTGCTCTGTGACCCAGTTTCCTTGTGGAAGGTCGGAGCATTACAGATGTGTGGTAGCATCCAGAGAAAGAAACAGTCAGTGGTGTCCTGAAGATCTGCTACTCCTCGCTCTTTGAAGCTGGTCATACAGGCTCACAGCAGCGAGCACAGCTACCCTGGGTGCCCTCTGGGCTTTCTCTGCAGACACCCTTCGGCTGGGGAGCTGTCATGAGGAACACACCACAGAGATGAAGGGAAAAGTTTAACCTCACAGTCCTTCACTAGCACTATGCCAAGCTCTCAGAATAGTCTTGGAAGGTCTAGAATAATAGATCTTCACAGAGACTGCAGAACTAATCGTGGTCTATATGTTTGTTTTCAAATGGAGCGAAAAGGCCCCTGTAACACCTGTCCTCTAAGAAATCCTGGTCATCTCCAGTTCACAACTGTTGTATAAAATTGCTTGATAAGTTATTTTCTAATTAAGGAATTTTTTTTTTTCTCCAAACCCAGAAGAACCTCCATCCCCAAATTCCCAGCCAAAATGTTCCACAATTGGCATTTGTCATCTTTGGTATATACTGTTTAAGGAGACTTCACTGTTGTATTTGATGTCATTTGGTTTCTGTATATTACAGCCATAGTATGATTATCAGCCCATTCTCCAGAGTTTGTCAAGTCTTGCTAAAAGTGATAAATTTTACGTCCTTGGAAATTAAGATTATTTTTATGACTGTGTTCATTGAATAAAGAAGGAAGTTTTTCTTCATATAGATGCTTAGTGAATGCTAAATGAAACTGAATTATGGTGAATATACGTATATTTACTTTAAATAATGTGAAACTTTGCATGCATAAAATTAGATCTTTAATGCTAATTTTAAAAAATTGCTTGGATATTGTCAGCATAATCTATTTTTTATTAGCACTTCAGATTTATTCTGGTTTTGATTTTTACTATCTCTTTACAGCAATAATAATTTTTATTTATTTAAGAAAGTAATTAAACTCTGTTCCACATGTATTTTTAGAAGTAATATAAAAAGCTCCTGCTGTGATAGCAAATGCAAGAAATCTGCTTTCTGGGTGAAATTATTGCACTGATGATTAAGAATCCATTTTTCAACTTTAAGTTTAGAACTTCCTTATTTATACAAATAACTTGATTAAAAAAACCCGCAAAACATCAAAACACCCCCCCAAAAAAAACCAAAACAAAACCGAAAACAAAACATCATCAACAAAAACAAAAAAAATACAAACCCCACTAAAGCAGTTTCTTACAAAGTTCCTTTTGAATGGAGGTAGTTTATATTTCCATTCACATTGGCTGTTTTCCAAGCCTTTAAAAATCCATTGACTGAAATAGAAGAAAAGCAAATATAGCTTCAGTGATTAAAATTATAGAAATTTTCTTAATCTTCATCTGTCTCGAACAGATTTTGTGTGGGGCCGTAACTTGCTTTGTTGTTTGGCTTTGTTTTTTTTTTTTTTTTTGCAAGGAACAGAAATTGTAATGAATAAAGACAAGTTTACGATGTAGCACTTCATTTTTCAGATTATCTGTAGTTTAATGTGGACTCATCAAATATTACTGTAATTGAGTGATTGTGAACATGCCTGCTCTGCCGTTTTCTCAAGGAGGTAGCATTTCCTTGAAAAGCCAGTGTGATGAAAGCTTAGTTTGGTTTGTTTGCTTCTTAAGAAAATTGAGAGAAACTTGGTTAGTGAATGACAACTTTATGTCCAAGATGATTTGTTTCTTTATGATTAAAGTTTTTTATCAGGAAGAAATTACAGTGAACTTATCATTCAAAGTGGGTGATTTAATGATCTTTCAATATTGTGCCAAGACGTAGGGATAAAAAGAATTTTTTGCTGAGTAGAAGCACTGGCAGCATCTAACAAAGCGAGAATGTACCTCCAGGAAAGGGTCTTAAAGAAAACAAAGACAGGAAAAAATGAAATAAACCAGTTTTATCCTTTCAAAAGAGAGAGAAGGAATTAGAAGTATTGAAGACTGCAACAGCCACTGCAGATCAGTTGTTGAAACCCAATGGCTGAATTGTGGAAATAATTTCTAAATGTGTTTCCAGTTAGAGAAATAGAAATTGCCTTTCAAATTGGTAAGAAAGGAAAGTAGATCTATAAAAAGGAAAAAAAATCAAGCTGTTTGTTAGCATAAATTCTAAGGGTCAAATGATTTTTGAAGTGATAGATGCCACATACCTAGCTTACACAACTTGGTTTCTGAAGTATATAAATGCACATGTCCCCTGAATTCCAGCCAAAATCTCCTTCTGAGGGTAGTCACATATTAAATTCTTGAAATGCTTGAATACTTTGCTTAGGAAAAAAAAAAAAAAAAAAGAAAAACCCAGTGTGACTGGCAGCAAAAGTCACACCCATGTCACTTGCAGCAGATTTACCCAGGATTTTTCAGTGGGAAAAATTAAATCTGTTTTATGTTAAAAGTAGGTTGTTCTTCTTTAGGAAACACGGAAGTGGGCACTGTCAGGGAATGGGACCAGATGTATTTTCCAGTTAGATGGCCTTCTTTCATGTCCATAGGTATGAGCCAATGCCAGTTTAAAGTGATGGCTGTTCCCTGTGCATGTTTGATGAGCTAAAAATTCCACACCAAACTTCTGTAGGGAACTGCGGCACATGAAGCCTAGTCATGGGGCTAGAAAGACCTTCCAAATTCAGGGATGCCGTCACAGTGCTAAACATATTCCTCTGTTCCAGAAAAGCTAAGAAAACTTATATATTCAAATATATTTAAAGAAATGATACATAATAAATCAAAAATTACTTCGTTAAACTTCTGAAAGTAGTCAAAGACATCATTTTCTCTATTAGAGGAATTAACCAAATTTTCAGATTCAATAATAAACTGTTGCTCAAGTATTGCATTATATAAAAATTATTATTTTGTTTGTTTCATTTTAATGACTTTAACAGTGGCTGGTACTTAAATTGCACAGTTAAGAAAGAGGAAGAGATAGTCCTTTTTCTAGAGAATCTATGGGATCTGTTAGAATCTGTTCATGCTTTGATTTGGGGATCATCATTGTCAGACACAGGAGGTGGCTGATACCAAGAATTGAAATTCCTGTGTACTAGTCATGAGCACTAGGAAAATTTTAGATAGGCTGAAGAAAGTGTTGTGGAAGGGAAACCTCCAAAAAAAGGGATCGTGCTTGACCCTCCTTGCAACAGCCCCTAACTCTATATGACTAGAGCTAACTAAACAAATTAATGAATAATAAAAAATAATTTCCACTAATTCTATTTAAAGCCAAATATAGCAGGTGGCGAATTGTTTCTTTTTAATCCTAAATGAACAGCCAAATTAGCTTGAGGCAGGGCTGTGTTTAGATACCGGATTAGGCAAAATAATAACTTCTAAGTCTTGACTTATTAACAAAGACATAAAT
Source organism: Psittacus erithacus (assembly GCA_009867235.2). Classification (NCBI taxonomy): domain Eukaryota; kingdom Metazoa; phylum Chordata; class Aves; order Psittaciformes; family Psittacidae; genus Psittacus; species Psittacus erithacus. Next base: position 25,385 of record WYDI02027155.1, on the reverse strand, counting down.
TTTTTTCATTCCAATTTGCTTCTTACTGATGGTCTTACTAGCAGGGAGCAGTCTGTTTAATGTCTCTTCTGCAGTTGTGACAATTTCAGTCTTCCTTTTTCTGCATCTTTTTTAATGGTCATAGCATTAAAAGCTAGGAAGACGAAAGATCACATCATCTAGCTTGATCCATCTCCTTTTATTGTTTGATATTCAGCTTCAATATCTTCTGCCTTTAAAGGGTCAGTGCTAGAGCCTGTAACTGGTTGCATTTGCTTTCAGCTTGGGAAATCTGAGGTGCTATTGCTGCATTCAGTTTTGTTCTGTTTTGGTGGCCTTAGTTGTCACTAGGTGAAGCTTTCCCCATTCCCAAGAAATGAAGTACCTCCTGTGAATAGTTCCCTTAAACAAGCTCCTTTTGTCTGAGGTTGTCTCATTCAGCAGAATCAGCAGTATAATAAGAACGTCAGTTTAATTTTTAGTAGGAAATGCTTGACTTTTTTAACAAGAGAGGAGCACTTGATGTTGAAAGAAAAGCTCTTTTCATGACCACTGGAATTAGTGAACAGGGACAGTGAGGGAGAGAACTAAGGGTGGGAAACTGGCTTTCTTCCAAAACAAGAAAAGCTACATTTAAGGACATAATTGAATGATTTAGGTTTACTTTAAAGAATTAACATAACATAATGTTTTAAAATGAATAAAACCTAAGTGTGTAATAATCCTGTGTGAAAAATATATAAATGAATGTTTCAAGTGTTAATGGATTAATTTACAAATATTTTAAAATGGGAAAGCAAGCAACAACACAATTGCCATCTGGGTTTAAAACACACACACAAGGCCAATTATCTACAATGAAGTAATATTAGAAAAAGGAAATGAGAAAACTGTAAAAAAAATTGACATCTTGTCATCACACTGACTTCACTGCTGCTCGCTTAATATAAAAGGGTGTTATCACTTTGATTTCCTTTGAGGATAGGGAAGAAGCTATTATAGTGCAGAATCCCTTGTGCCAATGAGAAAAGAGCTGAAAATAGATTGGAAAATGTGTGGGGAAAGGAGGCATAATCAAAACTAGTTTCCCTACAGAAACATTTTTTTTTATATCCCAGCTAATGATGTATTTTACACATTTTTCTGTTTACCTAAAGATGCTAATAGTATTTTATGTAAGCACAGAAAGGAGAGAAACTAAATTATGGCTAGTTTGCAGAGAACTCAAATTCAATAATTGCTACATAAAGCATGCTTAAGCAAAGATATATAGAAACCAAATAAAAAGGGGCATTCCTATAAATACTAAGTGTCTAATTAACAGAGAGTCATAGCTGAATCTATGACATACCCTGAAGGATAAATACTGGTTTGTGTGTGTAGAAACAGGCGTGGGAAGCAAATAAAATAAGAGCAATTCATCACCAAGGCACAGTGAGACTTGTCAATAACCACGCAAAGGCCACAACTCTAATCATCTTTATAAATGATTGCCGCATAACATAGGATGATTAATGTAAAGCATGCCTCCTTGAATGGAGGTTTGTAGTTAGGTTAGGTAGAAGTGACTATCAAGTGACTGGCAATATTTATCTCATTCTAAGGCATGATTTTTTCTGTTTTCATGAGTAGTCCTGGCTGTATGCTCCCAAATACTGAAAGTGTGTGTAATGTCCAGACTGGAGAAGTACAAGGTCAATACACATTTCAAGAGGTGGTCAGCATCAAAATGGGAATTTGGGTCTGTGTCATCAGGGAGGCAGAGATTTCTCTGCTGGTGACTAGGGCTTTTTACAGCAAGAATAAAACGGGAATGTTGAAGAGGTACTTAGCAGGAAATGTTAAGGAGAAGGATTTGGGATGTAACGGAAAGGCACACATACTGACAACACCAAATTGACAACCCTTTTGGTGAAACAATTTTTCCTAATATCCAATCTAAACTTCCCCTGATGCAGCTTGAGGCCATTCCCTCTTGTCCTATTGCTTGTTACTTGGGAGAAGAGACCAACAGCCACCTCACTCCACCCTCCTTTTAAGTAGTTGTAAGGAGTGATAAGGTCTCTCCTGAGCATTCTTTTCCTCAGGCTAAACAACCCCAGTCCCTTTACCCAGTCCTAGAGACTCCTTCACTAGATTTGTTGCCCTTCCTTGGACACACTTCAGCACATCAATATCTTCCTGAGCAGCCTGAAACTGAGCACAGGATTCGAGGTGTGACAACACTCCACCCAATTTGGTGTTATTTGCAGACTCACTGAGGCTGCACTCAACACCCTCCTCCAGATAAAAGCATTAAACAAAACTGGCCCCAGTGCTGCGCCCTGAGGAGCACCACCTGCGACCAGTCCCCAACTGGACTTAGTTCCATTCACCACAGCTCTTTGGGTTTGACCGTGCAACCAGATTTTTACCCAGCAAATAGTACATATGTCCAAGCCAGGAACATTCTGTTGATCCAGGAAAATGCTGTGGGAAACAGTGTCAAAGGCTGTATCAAAGTCTGGGTCGACAGCATCCACAGCCTCATCCACTGAGTGGGTCACCTTGTCACAGAAGGAGATCAGGTTAATCAAGCAGAATCTGTCTTTCGTAAATCCATTCCAACTGGATCTGATCACCTGGTTGTCTTGTACGTGTCACGTGCTTTGCTGCTGAAGAGATAGGGAGCAGGTGGTGCAGCTGCCATGGACTTCAGTGGAATAAGATTTCATTCCTAGAACCTGAATTCCATGTCAGATACATGACATAGGGGAGGGTGTAAGAGGCAGAGCCTGTTGTCTGATATTAATAGCAAAAGGCCTACCAGTTCCCAACAATTTTTTTCTCCTTTTAAGTTTCGGAAGTTGAATTTTCTGACAGATACATCTGTACTACTTACCTAATAATAGAAATTATCTGTGTAATTGGGAGCATAAAAAGAGGTGGGTAAGCCTTTGAGGAAAGCTAGCTAAGCATGCAAATACTGCTTGTAATTGGTACATAAATTTAGATGATCTTGTTGCATATGTATTTCCTGCTTAATGGTGGTATTTAGAAGGAATAACTTGATCTGCTTCTAAACCTTCCAGGCTCTAAGCAGCAATCCTTTGATGCATTTGACTTTACATAGGTTTTACAGGGGCCTACAGCTGAAATTGACTGTTATAAATGAAATGTGTTATTTCATCCATCTGCCTTTTTCCACAAATAAAAATAATAATAAAAATGCAGGACAGTATGGAGCAATAGTTTGTAAGTAATTCACACTGTTTTCTCTTGTGTTGTTTCAAATTTAGGCTTAAACTGCGCAGATCAAGCTTTGTCTCAGCTGTATTCTTCATAAAATGGTTTTGAGCATAGACTTCATTTAACCTCTTATATAGAACGTATTGCTTCTTCAAAACTCAAGTTCAAGGTCACTTCTCCATTACTGTGCTTCATCCTCAAAACAAAGCAAGCTTAAGTGGTTTCATAAACACTGATTTAAATTTTTTTTCAAGATTCTTTTTTCTTTAATTAAATATATCAGTCCCTGCTGAACTCATCAGCAACTTCTTCCAACTACAGCTCATTTTTATTCTAATGCTAACTTTACTTAGTTCTGTCTAGAATTTTCCTTCTCCTTCCATCCTATTTTTTCATTAATTAATTAATTCTGCTCTGTCCATCTTACCTGTTAGTTCGTTAGCACGTTGTGTAGCTTCCATGCTCTTTCATGTTTCTTCTAATCCCTCAGACCCTGGTCCTATAACTAGGTACTTCTGTTGTTACTGTTTTCAGTTCATCCAGGTCATGGAATTCTGGTAAATCCCAAAATTGAAGCAATAGTGAATCCTAGTCCACTGATGACTAGTCACAGCCTCATAAAGTTTAGTAATGTTAACATGATTCCTGAGGCAGTGACTGAAGGTATGTCTCCCTTTCTGGGCTGCAGGGCTAAATCACTTTCTATAGCACATTGAAGCACATGCAAGGAACAACAATGCTTTGCTAAAGCTGGACCCAAAAAAAGATGTTTGGCTTTTAGCAAGACATCTAACATTGTTAGCAGCAATTTAACATTACATTCATCATTTCTTATTGAAACCAAAGCTCATACACACAACAGGAGATTTGCAGAGCAAATGCTAAGTTAGGATGCAGTCAACATGTACGGTGATGGTACTAATGATCACTTTTTATTACAATTTTTTTTTTACAGGTAGCGGCAGTTACAGATTTAGTCCTTATCATTATAACTCTTGACAGTAATTGTCCTATTTAGTTTGTGTGCAGGTTTTGCATTGAAATATCATCAGCTGATGAAAAACTGTTCCAATAACATCTCAACTATATCAATTGTCTCTGCATGCAACCACAAATATAATCATATGCGCAAACAGTTGCATTGTCATTAAATGGTGATGGTATCCTGGGCTGCATTCAGAAGAGAATTGCCAGCAGGTCAATTTGTGTTTTGGCAGCAAATTCTGTAGCACTGATGTTTCAGTAAACTCTTTTCAACACTTCTGTTCAATCCTGTGGCCCATAGCAAGATTATTTGTTTAAACCTTGGGACCCAACAACAGTACTACAGTAAATGATAGGTCACTGTCACCAGCGGGATTTGTTTGATTTACTTGTAACTAACTGGAGAGATCACAAAACCTGCAATGTTAAAGAGTTACATTTACCAACATCATATTTTATTTTCATGGTGTAAGAACATATAAAAAGGAATCTTAATCTGCCTACATATATCCCATTAATGTTATGTTTTTAAACACAGGACATAAAGAGGGAATGGACTTTTTTTCTGTAGTAGAGTATAGTAGACAAAAGGTTTATTTTTACATTCTTTCAGAAAAGCAAGCGTTTCAGATACAGTTAGTTTTGACAAACTATAATTAATATCTATTAAAATATAAAAGGAGAACAGAGAAGAAGAAAGCATTAATATTTTAGAGTAGTCATAACTCTTTTCCCTGGAAAATACTTGTAAAAATAGGTTTGATCCATTAGTCTCTTTTGAGTTTTAAAGATTATTGCAATTTGCAAAGAAAAAAAACATGAGAAGCTGTTTGCCATATAAAAGATAAATGAGAGTGATGTGTATTAACAGACCCTGATCCACTCATTGCTGCAAAAAGGTAGCCTTTTCCTTCTGAATTTTCTAACATCTGCTTAAACCCTTTCTTTTCAGTTTCACGGATATACAAATCCTGAGCCTTGTGGCCATTCCATATGTTCTAGGTTGGGCATGTGGTCCCAGCTGCTGCAAAGCTGACCTCCAGAAGTAATACCATACCTTCAAGGGCCTTTATGATACTGCCTGTTAGTGAGAAAGGCATTGCTGTTGCTCTGAGAAACGCTATATTCTCTGAAATATAAAATATGCAGTAATGATAATAATACAACTAAAACATAAAAATACCATAAAACATCAAGTAAGAATTTTATTTAAAAATTCTACTATTTATAAAGTACTTGTAAAATAAAGATAAAACTGAAATCAATATCTTTTTTATACTTTCCTTTTATAAAAATGCCTGCAGTTCACTAAAGACCTAGCAGAGCAGACATTTAAAATCAGAATCTAGTGGTTTATGGCTCATGACATTGATTAATTATTAAATAATTCTACACTGTATTGGAAAAATAGTAAAAAAAAAATCATTTGGAGAAAGTATGTCTTTCAAAAATTTTCAAATTCAACAATGTATCAGAACAAACAGGGCTACAAACCCTTTCTCTGTCTTCCCAGCTATTATTTTCTCCAGGAATCTGATTTTTCTAGAGCAGTCTAACTGCTGCTGATTCTTGTATTTTTCATATTCAGAAGCTTCCTGTACAAATAAGCATTATTCCCAAAGCATATACCATCAGAAACCTACTTTTGATAAAAGTAATTCCTGGCTGCAGTGCTTTTGGAGGTTGTGTGGCGAGAGGAAGCCTTTCTGGTAGGACAATGGTGAGCTGTGGGGAATTTTGAGCTCTTCCAGCTGAGAAGCAGTTGATGCAGTTTACAGAGTGTTATCTCCAAGCTCATCAGCTACTGAATTGGATTCAAAATTGTACTGATTTTCTGAGGCTTTTTGTGGCCAGGTCCCAGGCTATCTAAACTGAAGACCCAGAATGAAAACAGTGATTGACAATTTAATTCTACTGGCAAAAGGAAACCGTCTCGAGGACATTAAGTCTTATTAAATAGAAAACAGTGCTTTTGCTGGGGCCAGTCTGAGACTGAGAAATTGACTTCTCCAGGAGGCAAGGAGTGGCATAAGTTTGAGTGTCATCTTCCTTTCCAAGTGTAAATTGGATTTCCTTAACCTTTCCTTCTGTAACATAAACATTTAGACAAACAATCAGACAAGCATTATATGTTGTAAAACAAAACATTGCATAGTAGACACATCTTTCCCTAGGGAGAAGAGTGAAAGAATAAACATATAACAAGCATTAGTCACATTGCTTAATGCTCTACTGGAAGACACTCAAATATTCTTTCTGTGTATGCTATAAAGAGAAATGGGAAGCATAATAAATGTACTATATAACTTGTCAAATAATCTACTGCAGTTTGAATGAGCCTGAGCTAGAATGAATTTTAAGAGTAGTTCCATGTACAGTTGAGGAAGGCAGCAAAATCTTGCTAGAAAGACAATTTTACATTTGTCTTACTAAGCCCAGGTACAAAATGTATTCCTGATATTTTTTTAATAGAATTCTTTAGTGGCACCTGTAACTGGCAAATTGTCAAAGACAGTCTTGATTGACAAACCTTAGAAGCCTACCCAGAAGAAGAGAGGATACTGTCCTCATCATCATCATCATCATCATCTGGCTGTTTCCTAGCAACCTTTTAGTGTGATCTCAGTTTTATTTCCATTTCCATAGGGACTGATTCAAGAGCAGTTAACAACTACAGCACATAGACACAATTCACCTGGGAGCAAAGATCATCCAGTGGAAGCTGGATTGAAGTAAATCAGAAGTTACTTCTGTGCTCAGCAGAAAGTTCTTGGAAAAACTTGCTTCTACACGGGTAAAGTTTCCATCTCTGGTTGAAAGTTCATATCTGCAGTCAATCACTTGCAGCCTGTGGTTTATAAGCATTACTTTATTAGAGTAGAAGAGACTGTTTAAGTTGGAAAGGACCTAATAGTGATCATTGAGTCCAACTGCCTAACCATTTCAGGACTGACCAAGTTAAAGCATGCTGTCGAGGGCATTGTCCAAATGTCTTTTAAACACTTACAGGCTTGGGGCATGAACTACCTCTCTAGGAATTCTGTTCCAGTGTTTAACCACCCTCTCAATAAAGAAATGCTTCTTAATGTCCAGTCTAAACCTCCCTTGGCACACCTTTGAACTATTCTCACATGTCCTGTCACTGGATCCTGGGAAGAGAAGCTCAGCACCTCCCTCTCTACTTCAGCTCCTCAGGAAGCCGTAGAGAGCAATGAGGCTGCCCTTTAGTCTCCTTTTCATTAGTAAAGGCCAAAGTCCTCAGCTGCTCCTCATAAGGCATTCCTTCCATCCTTTTGCCAGCTTTGTTGCCCTCCTCTGAATGCATTCTAGGACCTTCACGCCCTTCTTGAACCGTGCGGCCCAGAACAGCAAGCAGTAGTTAAGGTGAGGACACAGCAATGCTGAATACAGTGGGAGAATCACCTCTTTTGACTGGCTGGCTATACTGTGTTTGATGCACCCCAGGATGTGGTTTGCTCTCCTGGCTGCTGCTGACTCCTACTGAACCTGCTGCCAGCCAGCACCTCCAGATCCCTTTCTTCAGGACTGGTCTCCAGCCTCGCCTCTCCCAGCTTGTATTTGTTGTTCCACCCTAGGTGCAGAATCCAGCATTTCAACTTGTCAAATTTCATCCCATTGGAGCCCAGTGCTCTGATCTGTCTAGATCCCTGTGCAAGGAAGCTTGTCTCTCAGGAGAGTCACCTCCCAGTTTGGTATCATCAGCAAACTTGCATCCAGATTACTGATAAATATATTGAACACGACTAGCCTTGGAACTGAACCCTGGGGAACACTTGCTCATGATACTTAATTACGCTTTAGAGACAACCACTAATAAAACCTCTACTCTTTCCAGCTGACCTGGGGAGTACCCCTACAACTTTGTCCGTTACACAAGTGTTTCATACCTCATGTTAATTAAACAGTACAGTAAGTATGGTGAGCATCAGTCTTTCAGAAACACAGATTAGTTCTCCAGCTATATGAACTGGAGAGAGTAAATAAACTCCTCACTATCTTACGTCACATCAGGGCAAATAGGTGGTCTTGCGTATGTACTAGTCAAGACTAGGATATTGAATGTTCATCAGTGGTTACAGACAAACACTGAGGTCTATAACAAACACTGAGGTCTATAACTGTGCTATGCTTCCAGAATTATTCAGACATAATGGAAGTTTGTGCTGAAAACAGCAGGTTCTCTAATAGAATCATAGAATCATAGAATAGTTAGGGTTGGAAGGGACCTTAAGATCATCTAGTTCCAACCCCCCTGCCATGGACAGGGACATCTCACACTAATAATAGAGACTGGTTTTTTTAAGTATTTTTATTTTGAATAGGATTTTGTTAATTTGATTTCTTATTTATTTTGCTTACATGGAATATTTCTCTGCTTCTCATCACTCTTTACCCCCTGGCATGGGATTTTCAAACTACATTAGGCAGAAGTCTGCTCTGCCACAATTCCTTCTTTAGACCAGTCGGTGGTGAAAGGTGAAGCATGTCACATCTTGCCAACAGTGAATCCAATCTGTCACATTTTTCTACTTTTCCTAACACTTGTTCGTGTGGTGTCATCTTTAGTAGAATTTAATTTCTAATGTGCATTCCACTACAGTCACTGGAAGTTGTTCAGTATCTTACTGTCATAATGTGTAACAGAGACCATGAGCTGTCCCTAGAACCAGACACCGAGGCTGTGCAAAAAAGTCTGCACATGTGTTTCGTTGATCAGATTTGCAGAATTTTATGTAGAGTCTACGATGCTCTTTTGATTCTACTCATTTGACTATGCTGAGCAGTTGAGGAGTCTTGGTAGAGTTGTTGGCATGGTATGAGGAAGGATCCAGATGTATCATGCAGCCGCAATGCTTCATTTCAGTGCTGAGTTCTACAGGCTGTGTGTTCAGTGAACTGCTCAGTATTGTGATGCTAATAGTGCTATAGCAATGACACAGAAGAAGACAGGGCCAGAGCTTTACTGAGGCTATGGAAAAGACAAGAGTAGCTCAACAAGTGTCCTCTCTACTAGGGAAAATGAGCACACTAGTAAGACAACTTAAATTGGAGGGGAATGGGAGGAATTAATTCATTAAAATATTTACAGGTGCGCTGTAGAAATTTCAACATATATATGTTATGACTCTTACTAGACAATAAATTAGGCAAGATTCTGCCAGACAGTGACAAACCTTCCATAGACTTCAGTGGTTCCAGGATTTAAATAAGTCATTTCAAGCGCCACAGAATAAATGCTTCTCTTTTGAAAACCAGGAATTTAGACTTTGAGAAGGTAAAACATTATAATTCTTGCTTGTAATGCATGAAGCGGATCACAAATTTTAGGCTTAAATTTACCTTTCAGCAGTGTTGTAGCACTTTTTATTTGAATACACTATTTCTGTTAAAGATGCAGATTCTGTGAGTGAGGTTTTGTAGGAAACTGTATGCCAAGGTAAAGCAACGCAGACTTCTCTTGCTCCTTTACTAGCTCTGGTTTTGTTACCGTCTTTGTCTTTGCAGCGCATCTTTGAATTGACTCTTGTAAAGAATCACTGAATTGTTTAGATTGGAAAGGACCTCTTGAAAACACCTAGTCCAACTCCCAGCTGAAGTTCATCTTTCTTTACCATAACTGTGGTTACTTTCTGCTCAATTTGAGCACTGCGGGCACATCATCCATACCAGTGTCTTCTGAGCCTTCTTCCGTTGTAACGGTTTGTAGCTCACAGGCAGCCACTGTCTCCATACAGGAGGTGATGCCATCTGGGGCCTTTCCTGACAGCCAGGAGTGAATGGTGCTAGTCGGCTGATACCTATTGTCCCCTGGGTAAAGCAAGGAGTATTAACCACATCTGACGGAGAAACCCTTATACCCTTGCTCAGTCACTGTTGAAGGGTTGGGGTGGTGTGGGGCAAGGACAGCTCTGGAGGACAGCAAAGGCTAAGGGCCAGACTCCAGGACTGACCTCACTGCCAGGGTGGTTTGCAGGCCAGTAGCTCCCTCAGGGAGAGAGTACTAGGGCCAAGGGCAGACACGGTGCAGGGGGGCTGTGCCCACACTGTTGGAGTGCAGCCCTACAGCACCTGAAACAGCTGAGCCAGACAGGCTGGCAACAGGTCCTGCCGACAGGCTGGCAACAGGTCCTGCCGACAGGCTGATGAACTTCAGCCAAATCCAAGGTAACAATCCAGGGCCAAGGAGAAGCTGGGAAATCCAAACAACTCTTCAAGAACAGGTCTGGAGACCGTGAAGCATCTCTGGAGAGTGCTAAAATAGGGACCTGTGTTGTGAGGAGGGTAGGGGTAGTCCTGGAGGATCTGGGCAGGAATAGTCAGGTCCACCAGTGCTTTCAACCCTGTGAAGGGCATTCTTTGGCACCAGCCCACTTCAGGATGTGTGAATAAATAATGATAATTGATAGCTGCAAAGTAAAAGAGTGTTCACTGAAGCTGAAGAAAATTGAGCAATGTCATTTAATTTTTGTTAACCGAAATAAACAGCTGAGAAAAAAATAAATCGTGACAATGGCTTGTACTGGGAAAATGAATAAGTGATGCCAATCTAACTGCAAGGTGGTCTCATTAACAGCATGATTTTATTGAAGCTTTGCACAACAATTGATGAAGGACTTCCAATATTACTTAGAAAGTGCAAACATGCATCTCTTAAAGTCCACTGGATTTTGTTTTAATAGTGCATTCCCTAGGGAGCTGAATTATTTATTGATTTGTTAAGGAGAACAATGATCTAAATGCAAGAACTGAAGTGTATGTAATTGAGATCCAATTGGAGGGACATTAACCTACTCACTAAATTTAAGTGCACATTTAAATTGTGCCCAGGATTAGAAGAAATTCTTTGTCAGTTGGATTCTTTCACTGCCAGAAAGTACATTTTAAGAATGAAAACATGTAACTTTTTCCTTTTTTTAATATCTCATTCTAGAAGTGGCTGAGCAGCAGAATGTATTTTTAGAATGGCCCATTACTTGCTTACTTAAGACGATAACCTCAGAATGCATTGTAAGTACTGCTACAGCTAATATGATTCACTAGTGTAGCTTTTCTGGCATGTCACATGAAAGCACAAGTTCTAGGAGAGTAAAGTGATGGAGGAATTTAAAGACCTGGGGAAAAAATTGTGAATCAGTATGCTTTTTAGTCTTAGCACTGGGAAAGTTCAACACATTTTGCTACAGTCAAGAGAAGGAATTATTGTAAATGATGTGCTGTTAACCTTTAAAAGTAACTTTCCTTTAGCAAGAGTGGTGTTCTACCAGCATCTTATTATACTATCTGTTCTTCTGAGTAATCGAGGTTGTTAAACTATCTCTTAAAAATTAATTTCTCTTGCTGATAATAGGGCCATCACTGGTCCCCCAAAGAATAAACTATACTAGAATTGGCTCAGCCTGGAATTATTGCCTTCTACTAGTGCTATTTGTGAGTAAATAGTGAAAAAGTATTTGAGCTTTTTAAAAGAAAAGTGCTCTCATCTGTTTGACTTCCACAAGATCGAATTAACGGAATTCCCAATTCGGCAGTTTGGGCAGTTTCCTTTCTACAAATTAAATAATGTCAGTAGGTTGATGTCCCCCTAAACAGCTTGTGATCCCTACAGTGATGCTTGCTTTGATGCTGCTCCCAAAGCTACTAAAATACATCCAAAGTGGTATTCTAAATGGTTAGCCGGGCATTACATGTTGTGCATGATCATTTATCTGGAGCTATAGGACCTTGCACTGGTAAATGATAGGCTCATATAAATGTCTTCAGTCCCACTGAGAGAACAGTTAATCCCACAGTAAGTGTGGGCATAGATATGCTGTGCTAAAATTCTTTTAAGTAAATAGGAAAAAAAAAAAATCCAAACAATACTATGTATTTGTGAATGATAGATACCTAAATATATGGTATTTGCTTTATTTTACTTTATTTTTTACTCTTTGACACACTCTTCTCAAGTTGATTTTTAAACACTTAGTTTACAAGGCTATGGCAGTAGTCCTGTGTTGGATAATGACACTATTTTAAAGAACAATGGTTAAATCTCAGTTAAAGCAAAAGTGACATGACTTTGTATGTCCAGTCTACAGAGCAGTATTTTCCATTTTGAGTGAGCATGGAATTGAAATTCAGGAATAGCTTGTTATCTGCCACATTTCAACCTTAGAAACATGTACACCTACTTTAAAGATGGTATCAGAACCTAGGACTAAAACTGCAGTCATTGTATTCATGCCTAGAAGATATATATTTTCCTTCAAACACTAAACTGTGTTAAAGATAGTTGATTTGATCAGCTTTCAAGAAGTGAGCCCCTTTCTCTTTTGCTCTCCTCCTTTCCCTGCTTTGATTCCATACAAGTTACAGTAGAGTAACAGAAAAAAAAACAAACCCAAAACCAAGTCAGGACTGCCTCTTCTATAGAACAGTTCACTAACACTTTCTGTCATATTCATTTTTGCATGGGTGACAGGAAGATAAAAATACAAAACTGCAAAGCTCATATGCAAACTGAAAATTTTGTCATTTTTTTTACTTTACTTTTATCTCACCCACATTATAGATTCAAACACCCATGGCTGGGAATCGGGATTAAACAAAAGATATTATAATTTATTAGGAATACCTAAAGAAATGTGGCTTCCTTCAAAGATATTAAAAACTTCCACCAAACTATAGACCAGCTCTAATGAAAACATAACTTGCTTCTTTCCAGTTTAGTTTGCAAGCTGCTAACAATTTCTTGTCATTCTCCATTCTAGAAGAACAACTAAAAAATTTGCTTCTTCTGGGCAAACCTGTCAGGTTTGGAATAGGAATAGGTTCAGAAGGAACAATTCAGCTGGCTGTGAATAATGAGGGGGCCTGATTCCAGGGGACATGTTTTAAGAAATTGCAGTCAGTATTTATTTGTTCTGTATTTTTTGTGCCATAATAGCAGGAGTAAATGTATATTTTCCTCCTGTTCATGATACCCTGTGGCTTAGCATGTCATCCTAAGCTGAAATGTGTGGCTCTTATATGTCATAGGTTGTGAATTGTGGCAACACAGAGGTTGCATTTTCACTTTTGTTAGCAGTAACAGCCAACAGTAGGTCAATATGCATAGAAAGACAGCAACATCTTTAAAAGCCACTGTTAATCGGTGGGAGCTTTGACTCCATACTGATATAATAAAATGAAAATAAGGCTCAAGCATGTGTTGCAATGGCTAATTATTAATACAGAGATGAAAGCATGAGCAGGAAAGCAGTAAAAGACCCATCGCATGAACTGTATTTTCATCAAGCTGAAGTTACTTGGCATCTGGGAACAAAATTGCCTGGAGAAAGAGATGGTGGATGTCTCAACATTGCACAAAATCAAACCAAAAGAAAACTTGAGAAGGTGAAGAATCATATTCCAGTCCATCCAGCAGTATGACAGCTCATGAGCTGGGTTGCATGCTGAGAACCTTAAGAAGACTGGGAGAGAGATGTGGAGAAAGAAGCAGCTTCCAGACAGACATCATTTGTCATCAGTGTGTTTCCTGAAATCCTTAAGCATCTCAGCTAAACTGCTATTTTAGAGGGTACTGTTGCCAACCTCTTCCATGAGCTATCATAGCACGTATGTATATTAATTGCCAAAGGTGTCAAACAAATCTTTCTGCATCTTGGCTTTCTTACACGACAGCCTTCACAGAATATATTTTACTTTGTTATAGGCTGCTATACTTCAAGTGAAATAATATACTGGGTTTGTGCCATTGACTTACACCCTGTGCATCCTACTTTTGCCAGTAGATTTATGCCTTACTGACAGTAGGCACAGACCATAATTGTATATTTCCCCCTTTCATTTTAGTGGAGTAAAATTAAAATGTCTGATTAAAATATCTTCACAGACTGACAGGGACAGCAGTATCACTACAAGGGAGGTTCTTCTTGTGTTTGGAAATTACCTGAGGGGTTTCAGATGGTCTTTTAATTAATTTATAATAACTTCTGAGTATAAATGACAATACCAAATCAAGTTATGGAGACAAAATGCCCGCATGACATTTGAATTTTATTCTGTAATTTGACAAGCCTACTGAATTGGGATTGCCTTAGCATATGGCAAAGATTCAAGAAATTTCCAACATGAATAGAATAGATGACTGAGATGGCATTTTACATTTTACATTCCTTGAGACATTAATCTACCAGAACATATGCATTACTACAGACCTAATTTTAAAGAACGTGTGATTGACCTTGTTTCATCATTACCTGTACATTTAAAAGATGATGCCAAAATTACCTTTGTGAATACATTTACAGGCAGTTTTTTATACCCATTTAGAACATACTGAAGGTGCTTGCACAGTGATGCAAGTATAATTATACAGACAAAGCAAATAGCAAAAATGTTGCATGTGCAAATTTATTTTAAAATTAGATTTCTGGCAAGTATATGAAAAAGGATTGAGAGTATGTTATAATGTCTGAAAATAAGTGCCACTAAATTTAATCAGTTACATGGACTGTGAATAAGTCAATCCAAGGTCAGCTTAAAAGGGAAATGAATGATTTAAGCAGCCATTACACAGGACCAGATGGCATGACTGGGAGGTTAAAAACAAGAAAGGACAGAGTTCTTCAAAGCTGTGTTAATTTGTTAATGTATGTATACTGGAATAATGTAAATGAAATGCTCACTGGTTATTTACAAATTAAATTTACTGATTTCCTAACTGCTGAAGGGAAAGAATGGAGATAAAATGCTTAAGCGACAAATAACCTTTTTTGTATTCCTGTATTTTTTCTTCAGATTTTTCATATTGTTCATAGACATCTACAGCTTTTCAGGCTCCCACTACTCATTTCAGAGCACAAGGAAGAGCAGAAAGGCTGCATGTCTGCTCCTGCCACTTCCTGCTAAGCCTCTTTACAGAGATCTTGAAGGCTGTTTCCATCTTATATCTCTTTATCCTACTTTTTAATAAAGATTGTAGAATACTCATCTAAGAATAAAACAGGCATAATTTATGTCAGCTTTCTGTCAGGTTTCCCTTCAGATTATCAGTTCCCCTTGTTGTGTTCATCTCACCATCACACATCTGCTCCAGACAATAACTTTCTTTATATTCCTTGAAACCATTTTTGACTTTGCTGTCACTTAAGACATTTGTACTTCTTGACACCAAAGGACACTGCATTAGTAATTTAACTACTCTTCTATTAATGAGTTAGTAGATCACAATTGTAATGAGCTAAAAACCAAAAGCTAGTCAGAGACATTTGTAAGAGCATTGGAGCTGAAGTCAAGTACTACTTTGGAAGCTAACAAATAAGGGAAAAACAGATGCTGTTTAAATAAAGCATGACCAGCAGCAATTTCATCTTTGACTACTTTACCTAATTAGACTGTTATATAGAAAGATAGTTTTCAAAGAACATCTGATTAAGAAGAATAGTCCCATGACAATAGAAGTAGCCTAGAAAAAACAGTAGCAAAGTCCTTTGGGGTCTCATGTCACCGGCCATAAGCAGGAAGTTATAGTAACTTTCTGCTTGCTGAGGTAAGTAAAATAGGCATAAATACAATTCAGAAACTAGGGGAAGTGCTGATATGGCTTCTGCATTGTTAGTGTATGTAACAAGGCGTGAGTGAAGGAGGAAATATAAATATGCATGATGGGAACAGAAAATGGCTTCAAGGGAAAAGACTTTTTCTCCCTCACTATTGTAAGGGTGAGATTGGAGTAGTGGCTTGTCATTTAAGAGTCCTTTTCTATTGTCATGGTTAAAGCCCAGCCAGCAATCCAGAACCATGCAGCCGCTTGCTCACTCACCGCCCTCCCCCCGCTTCCTCCCCCACTGCCGGAGGGATGGGGAGGAGAATCAAAAGAATGTAACTCCTATGGGTTGAGATAAGAAAGTCCAGTAACTAAGGTATAACACAAACCACTGCTGCTACCACCAATAATAACAATGATAAGGGAAATAACAAGGGA